>PVHY01006571.1:0-73422 GCA_004024945.1 Uropsilus gracilis | reverse complement strand
GGGGGGGGAATGACAGGATAAAAGAAAGGAAGGCTCTAGTTCTTCCAATATGTTCAAATCTCAGATGAAAATGATTGTGCAGCAGTGCTGTACAGAGGCCAAGATTCACATAAAGTATGTCCCAAACTTTGCAGAGAGCTTAATGACAGGGTTTGGTGGGGGTTTGATATGTGTTGTTTCACTTTGTTTCTGAAATGGCTGCTCAAGGTTTTTGAGAACTGAGAGATGAAAACGTTGTGTTTTGGAAATGAATATAATAAGCAGGAAAATTTTTAAAAAGGGAATTCTTATCTAATAAAATATATGTGCGCGGTGATTCAGTAAAACACAAATAAGGTTTGACTGCTCAAAACCACACATTGGGTCACCGGTTTCAAAGTTAGCAATTTTGGAAGCAGGAGTTGTCTAATCTTTCTTCTCAAAAATCTAGGGTAATATTTTATGACATGTAAAGGGGGAAAAAAAACATAAATTGACTTCTTATTTCTTTCAAATAATGTGTTTGAAATTTTAAACTGTATTTTAAATGTCCCTAGTAAGATAACACCTATGAAAGTTGAAAAAGAGGGCCAAAAATCAATTTCACTCCATAATAACATGATTAGCATTTTTGTATAGCTCTTTTGGTGTGTCATTATTTGCATGTCTTAAAATTATGCTGTGCTTTAATCTTGTACGCTGAATTTTTTCACTAAATATTTTATTATAAACTTTTTCTATTGCTATGGATTATTTTCCCAAGCTGCTTAAGCTGCTTCTAATGTTAGATATTAAAACACAATTAAACCTCTAATATTAGCTATTATAAATAATATTATAAAGACAAACTAGACGTGTATGGCTTTTTCTGCATTTTCAATTGATTCCTTAGGATAGATTCCCATATTGTATAGTTCTTTTAAACAGCATAAAAATTTTAAAAACTATTCCAAGGGTAAGTAGAAAATAAGCCATTTTGTAAAACTATTGCTATACAGAGCATCTTACCTCTATGTGGAATCTAAAAACAAATAAAAATCAAACTCAAACCAATCAAAATAAAAACAAAGTGAAAAAGAACTTGCCAGGGACTAGGAGGAATGGAAAGCTTAGTAAAGTGTACAAACTTACAGTTACATAATGTATAAGAACTGAGGATAAAACATGGTGGCTACAGTTATTCATATTGCATTATATAGCTGAAATGTGCTGTTAGTAGAACTTAAATGTTCTCATCAGAACTAGGACTAGATGGGTAAATTAAGTAGATGAGGGGACTGCTTTCACATATGTACATATGTAAAGTTATTAAAATATAGAAGTCACAAACCTCAGAATTTTCTTTGTGAATTATAAATCTATAATTGAACAAAAAGAAATGCAAATTATATTTTCATTTATATATCATATAAATATATCAACACCAAAGTATTGATAACATGAGAAAAGCATTTCATTTCATTTTTTTCCTTTTTTATTTATCACGCATATATTTTACATTATTGTATACCCTGGGATTCCCTTCTATTGTGTCACCTGTGAACCATCAACTTAAACCCTTATGCTCATCCTTCCCCCAATTTTCTCCCTCCCCCGCCCTTATATGCTTCTATCTTCTGTTTTATGCTTCTGTTCTGTAGTCAGCTAATTTTAAATTTTACTTGTCCTTTTGTTTGTTTTCCCTATATTCCACATTTCATTTCATGTTGCATTTTTCCTTACATTCTTTGTGTTTACAGTCTATAAAAGAATTATACAGTATTCATAAAATAAAATTAGAATTTCCATCTTTTTACTCATCATTGTTTCTCTATAGAAAAAAAAGTGCTCTCTCAAAACAATAAATTTTTTGAAAATGTATAAGTTCCCCAAAGATAATTACAAATACAATCTTAGGGCAAGACATAGTTCACTTTCTAAAACAATCACTATTTTAGTTATACCTGAACTGTGGTCCTAATAGTTAATAATCCTAAATATTTTCATGACATTAATTCAGAATATGATAAATTGGATATGTTAGACAATAATTTTAACTAAAACCACTTTGGATTTTGACAGGAATTCAGACTTTTTAACTGTGGTCTGTAATTGAATAAGAAACTTATGAAAAAATAGTGATTGTCTCAACAGTTTGAACTTCCTGAAACCACTTACATATAACAGTTCAGGATTATTTCATCTGTAAGTTCTAAAACACAGTGTCATAGTATTCTTTAATTATTGGTTTCAGTTCTCCACGTTCTAGATTTTCTTAACCATCTTTTATGTGTTTGTTTTCAAAACCTGTAAAGCTATTTATACAACTTTATCAAGGAATCATTTGATTTATTTTACGTGGTATACAATTTCATGAAATACCATCAACTCTAACTAATAGCTAACAAATTCAAGTTGACATTAGTGTTTAAATGGTTTACTTTTAACAATTTTGGTGACCAGAAGTGCATTTTCCATTAGATGGTTTGTACTAGCCAAAGTTATTATTGGTGTGAAATAATAATGTAACATCTTTTGGTTTTCGAGTCCATTTTTTTCAACAAAATCCATTTCTTTTGCACAGTTGAAAAACAAAAGATAAACATTTCCTATAGGTACAGGAAAGTAAAGCAATTAATGTGAATCTGATAAACATAATGTACTGGACTGACAGTAAAAAGGCTATGCTTGTTTGATTGTTGACTAGTTTTGTCTTTAAATAATGGTCGTCTTTTGGCATTTAATGTATATTTGCTCGCAATAAACATAATTTATGAATATTTTAACACATGTGTACTCAGTGGGCTGGATTATCATACTGATATAAATAGAATTAATGAGCAGTCAACTTGCCACATGTCATGACATATGACAGGGCAGCCAGAGCACAGAAACAATTTTCATAGTATCATAATGACACTTTTCTCTTAGCTCAACTTTTTAAAAGCCACTAACAAGTCTTTATTTTTTCTTTATTTGGTAGTATGGTTTACCGCTGATAAAACAGGATTCAGCTTTTACTGCAAGAATTTGTTTTCTGACATTCACAAAACTCTGTTCTTGCAAACATTGAAATTAAATCAACCTATTTGAACAAGCAGCCCCCGTTAGCCAAATTTTAGAAAATAGGTCATAGATAGACACATTCGATATATTTCTACTGGAAAAGAAAAACTGATATTTTATTTCTTTAACTTTGAAAAAAATTTTATTATTGAAGTGATATTGGTTTACAGTACTGTATGATTGAGGGGAATACGCTATATTCCTCTCACTTTTTGGCAGTCGTAGGATTATGTTCAGTTGTTGCCACCACATCCATATAAGAATAAAACTTTCTAAATATTTATAAGTTGTAAAACAAATACAGTGAGCAGATCACCTGGATAAAATTATCCTGAAGAAAAAAAAAAAAAAAAAAAAAAAAAAAAAAAAAAAAACTCAGCCAGCTCTTTGCTTTCCCTGTACACAAAACAACAATCTGTGAAGTATGCTTAATAAGATTTTTTTTTTTTTTAGGAAGTAAATCCCGTGGTATAAAAGTCACCTCTTTAAACAGTAGTTACAAGGGTAGAAATGGGCATGAAAAACCTCTTTTTAGCCACACTGCATTTGACAAAGAATAGTTTTGTGTGGAGGCAAATGGTATTGTAATTTTTATTTCCTTTTAATATTTTTATAGCTTGATTATGGGCAAAAATGGGAAAAAATAAACTAGCACATTCCAACATTGGAATGATCTGGCAGAGGGAGAGCCTTGACAAAGATGTTATACTATGACTTTTTAGAGACACTGATGGCAGGGTTACAGCCTTCCTTCCTCGGAAGGTTCATTTTCGAAGGTAATATTAAAAGCCTTTACCACCACCACCCCTTCACTCCCACCTTTGCATTTGAAAACAGTCTCCCCAAACCAAGACTCTGTAGTAAATTGGGCAAGCCAAGGATACTTTAGGGAAATGAGAGAACACAGAACCTTTTTCCTAGTCATCTCTTAAGGAAGGAGCCCCCAACGTACAGGGCTGGTGGCTGATGAACTTTCCTGGAGTGACTCCCTTGGGGAAATCCAGCTCTTTCACTGGCAAAGAAAATGGGCACCACCTAGTGCTTCTTTGATGCAAAAGCTGTTTGTACTGGTGTGGACATAAGTGGGCATGCAGTGGGTGGCTGGCCTCTACAAAGGAAGAAAGAAATCCACTAACCTTAATCTCTATGCCCCCTAAAAGAAAGAAATTATAATTTTAGACACTGAATTTTGTGTTTCCTTGGGATTATTTCCTTTTTCTTTTTTTTTCCAAAACAATTTTGGTCTGTACATGAGAATTAACACTTTTTACTCTCCAAAATGTTAATTCCTCCTGTAGAGTGTTTGTTTGCTTTTACTTCTTCATCGCCTGCCCAGATAACTTATAAGATTTCCTAAGAATATTCATTTCATCCAAAATGACAAAGCAAAGCAAGTTGCCCCATCCCCCAAAATCTATTCTAACAAGGAGACTGTCTGGAGTTCTCCTAACACAACAAATAGCTTTTATGAAAAATGGTTTGTAGCACAAAACCTTTTGCAGTGCAATAAGATCAAGTTAACCCTCTTGCCTCTAGGAAAAAGCCTAGGAAGTTTTATCTGATTGGCAAAATGGACCCAGATATGAGTTCAAGGATTGAGTACACTTTGATGAAATTTCACTGCAATGAAGTCTGATTATCTGAATGACTGCTTAAGCCTTTAAAAAATAGCTCAGAAAAGCACTAAGGGCTTTTTTGGGGGGGGTGAGGGGGTTGGTGGTAAAACAGATGCTTCTGTAGGGAACAGTACAATAGCCTTACCATACCGTTCACTTTTTCTATTACACTTTGCTTATAAATAGTCTTACTGCTGGAGCTTTTAAATACCAAACTAATAGTAACTTCTTTATTGTTAAAGCATAGTTCATTCTACAATAAAATTAGAAACCTTAGTGTAGGCAGGATGGAGGGTAAATGGGAAAAATGAGTTACCTGCTACACATAACTATACATAAGCAGATTAACAAGGGCCTGCTACACATCCAGGAACTAACTAGCTGACCGAATGCATTAGGGATCTGATTAGCCCATAAACGGCACAACAGAATCCAGACAGAAAACAGACTACGAAGATGCAGATAAAAATGATTATAACTAAGCTCAGGGAAGAGCTCAGTGTGCACTAAGAAACGTTGGGTGTAAGCAAATGAAGAGAGTAATGCCTAAGATTCTGGACTTTTCTCTCTTGCCTGAAGCAAAATTCTCCTCTTTTAAGAGGGTGATAATACCACTTAGATACAGCACTTGGCAATTGTATTATAAATGAAGTTAAAAAAGTCTAAAACTGTCAGATGATTAGCCATTTTATTGCTACTCTTTAAGATATTAGGTAAGTGATTTCTTTTAAATAAATTTAAAAATGTATGCCAAGGAGGGGGAAAAATTTTCTTCCATAAGCAAAAAAGAAAAAATAAAATGAAATATTCTTTTTGTGATTTTACTGATAAATTATATATTATATAATATCTGTATATTTTATATATATATATATATATATATATATGTTCCTAAACATATAGGTGATCTTATCTTGACCACTTTAAGATGCATGTGAATTGATTAACTGAAGTCATTCAGTTAAACTGAATCTGTGTTTTTCCAAATATGAGGTTACAAGATAAAAGGAGGAAACTACCTTCATCACCTTTTAAATGAAATTGGTTTAATGTCTGCAATAAGTAGAACTCCTCAACCCTTAATATCACCACAATTCTGGTAAGCCTCTTTAAAAGAAATTCACTTTTTCTCCCATCCCTCCAAATCTGGCCCCCCTTTTCCCTCCTGCTTGCTTTCCATGAATGCTATAGTTCACAGTGAAGCCCTGTGGTAATGACAGCCCTGAAGTGATAATGTACTTTCCTGCCTTCCTGTTAACAGTAGCACTTGATCCCGCCATGGGTGCCAGCTCAGTGGCAGAAGGATGCTCTTATATTTTCCAGAGGTAAAATGGACCAGTTTGATTTACTGTCTTGACTAGCTCAGCACTTTCCTTAAGTTGTGGCATAAAAATGGATGTTTTATTAAAGAAGAAGAAAAGGAAGGAAGAAGAGGAAAGCAAAGAAAGAATGGAGGTGGGTGACAAAAATGGAGAAAAGGCTAGAGAAAAGGAGAAAGTCTCTTTTTACTCAATAATGTATAGTGAAACTAGGTAACATATTGCATTTCTTCTCCTTACTTAGAGCATTCCACACAGTAAATAAGGAGTTGGATGAGTAAAATCAAATAAAGGAAAAAAAAAAATCCTTTCCTATAGTAATGCAGACTGTGGAATAAGCAATGGCCGCTGTGTGACAGTGCATTTATCCTCTCATCTGCCCTCATTGCCTCTGATAGGAGGAGCCTGTGCATCTGAGAGTGGCCTTGGCAGGCTTGCTGGGTGGCATCTGAGCTCCCAGTCAGCCCAGCTGCTCAGTACACAGTGGCGCACTGGCCTCACACTCCCATTTTTAATGGATGGTTTGTCACTCTGTTGAAGTAACCAAACTGAAAACAATCAATAGCTCTAACCAAATACCTGTTCTTTAAGAAAAAGGCAAGCGTGATTTCTTAGTTGTATGGCACATGGGGGACCCTATTTGTTGTAGTTTAAATAAAATTGATTTTTCTTGCTTTGGAGCCAGATCACATGTGTTCCTAGTGTTACAAGCTTTGATCAATTTAAAATACAAAACCAGTTACATCCATTTGTTTGAAGATACTTTGTTTGCTAATGTCAATGTGGTTTATTCTATAGTTTCATAAGTTCAAGTTCACCTGAGGAAGGGGAAGAAGGTGCTGTGGCCAGAGGTAAGACTGAAGTCATTTTTTTTTAAGTGATTTTTTTTTTGAGTGACTGTTACATTTCAGGCAGAGTTCCATTTCTTTTCCATACAATAAGTGAATCAGTTAGATATCTGAAGCCAAGTATATTTTACTATAGATGCCATGTTTTTCCATCATATCAATGTCCAAAACTCACAGTGAAAATACATCCTATAATGTGACCTATTACACACATATATTACTAAAATAGAGTTTAATGAAATAACACCTTTATTCATGCTATTTATTATGACATCCTATTTTATTGTAATTGAGCTTCATAAAATTTTGGTTGCGACTCCACTGAACTAATCCCACATGTTACTATTGCAGCATGACTCATTATTTGATAAATATTGTATCCCTCATCCTGCCTTCAAAATTTAAAAATTAACTTTGTTGGACTTGGTATCAGTACAGTGACCAAAATTTGTACTTGCGGGAAGTGTAAAGAGAATTTCATCAATATGATTCAAGTTTTTCAGTTTATTATCTAAGAACTGAGAGTTATAACACCTGCTCCCTAAAACTCTCATGAAGTTGAGGTGTTGATCTTTTCCATCTTTCTTCTCTCCCATCTTTCACCAGCTTTCCTCACAGAGAGTTCAAGCACAGTTCAAGCGTCAAATCCAGATACCACAGTGATGATACTAAAGCTCTCTTTCTCAGGAGTGAATTAAATGCTATTTAAATCTCAATCAGAAAATTTATTTTGGCTGAAAATGAGCTACACATTATTGCCTAAACCAGTTGTTGGCAAAAGAAACATTATCACCACAATTGACTCAGGATAGCTGTAGGCTTTCAAGCTATGGATCAGGTTGCCTGGCCTGAGTGAAGCACTCTATCAGGTCAGTGGGTATGGAAGATGGGATCTTGGGAGAAAGTATATGCTGAGTAAGCACTGACTAAGGCAAAGCTGAAAAATGTTTAAAGGGGAGATTTGGTGAAATAAAAAACTGAATAATTTCTTATTATTTAAAGCTTTCAAAACTTTGTGAAAAATAGCAAATTTAAGAATAAACTTAACAAAAGGAAACAGAACTATAAAAATATTATATATATTATATTATATATAGTATAGATATATACTACATGTAATATATGTAGCATACTATAGTAGTATACTATATATACTATATTGCATATATATTTATATATAGTAGTTATATAATATATATCATATTATACTACATAGTATATAATACTATATATAGCCTGTTTATTCTGAAATATAAAGAATACTATATATACTATATATGTGCTATATATAGTATACATACTATATATGCTATACCATATATACACTATTTATAGTACATGTCATATATATATATATATCCTGCTTACTCTGAAATTAGCATAATTCAATCTTTCACTACCAGAAAGAAGAAAACTGAGTAGGTAAATGAGGCAAATATTATTTTCAATGTCTATGAAAATAAACACACATCATCCTATTTAATATACTGAAAGCAGACTGACATTTTTCCAACAAGTTAAAATATTATAGAAATAGTCACTTCCTACTCTTTGGATGGATTTTTTCTGATTCATTTAACATAATTTCTGAAGTGAAAATTTAGCTACTGTTTTGAAATAACATAATATATAAACTATAATGTTTACTAACTTTTAATAGCATCTGCAATTTTCCTGCTCTATTTCTCCTGAGCAACCTATCACATATCAAAAATAAATTGATTTTTACTTTTTCTTTTAACCTTTTGTTTTAACATGAATTCAAACTCACAGAAAAAAATACCTGAATAAATTCCTGCATAGTGATGATTGAAAGTCACCAAATGTTAATATGATACCATATTTGTTTTTTCTATCTCTATTATGGTGCATGCAAACACAAATACAGGCACACACATACATATATGTACAGATGCATACAAACATGTATACATGCATGTAAACATGCATAGAAACATGTTTTCTGAATCACTTGAAAATAAGATATAATGTGTTCCTCCATTTACTTGTGAGTTCTTAATAAAGAGAAATGCCTTACAAAAGTACACACAATTATGAAAATCAGAAAATTAACATTAATACAATACTATCTAGTTTATTGACTTTATGCAGTGTTTAAGTAAAGGTTTTATGGTAAAAATAATCATGGTTCATATATTGTTTTCAGTTTTCATTTCTCTTTAATCCTTTTTGCTTTTAATTAGCTTTTATACTTTTCTTGGTAAGCTTACTCTTAATATTGGCCTTGACTAAAACATAATTAAGAGACAAATGCATTCCAGAGTCAATAGATTAGTGTGGATAGATTTTTGTGTTATGTGCTATCTTTGCAATCTTCTTTGGGCAGTCTGGCTGTTGTGAATTTGGTTTCCCTATTCTTCCAGAAATCCAGACCTGCACCACAGGATATGAGGAACAAAGTGGAGAAACAAGTGATGCATTAGCTTGTTACTACTCAGTAAAAAGTATTGCCCATGGATAGCTACTAGAACAGTTCAAACCGCATGAAACATCTCTTTATAAAAAAGAAAAAATGGAAAACATTATAGAAAAAACTTACAAAAACATTTATTTCATTAACTGCATGCTTAAATGCAATCCTTAGAAGTACTTCAATCTAAATAATTAGAATAGAGATGTTTGTAATTGGTTAAAGGTTCATTATTTCTAAACTAATGTGCAGAATTTGGTTTATGAGTGGAAGAATAAAGACATTCAGATCAATTCCCTTATCTTTTTTATTAACATTTGAATTAGCCTCCAAAAATATTCACATATTTAGAAGTCCACTAACGCTTAAGAAGCTCATTTTCTTTCACAGTACACAATGATGGTTTTAATTTTTCAGTCTCTTAGATTACATCTATATAACAGCAAGCAGACACTTTAGGATTAAATCATTACAAATAGGCATGGGTAAGTGTGCCTTAAACATACCTCTCTGGAAGGTCTCAGTGAAACAGTTCCTAAAATTTTTTTCAAACCAGTATATTTGGCCAGCATGATTATTTGCCATTATGCTGTAGTAAAAGCTCTAACTTATGTCTGGAAACCACCCCCGCTACTTTCTCATCTCCACCAACTGTCTGGTTTTATGAAAGAAAGAAATTATATTGAAGAAGATGGTATTCCAAAATCAGCAGAGCTAGGGCATCTGGAACTATAGCAGGACTTAGCAAACACTTTGCTTCATTCCAGAGTCTCTTTCTCAAGTTGATTTTTTTTCATACCTTTCTTAAAAATTGGGCAGTGCTCCTGAAGAAGGATTAGTAGCAGCAAACCATTATTCTGTTCTCAATAGTGAAAACAAATTATAAACCTTTTATTTTTCCCATTACAGAGTTGTAACACAACAGCAGGGAGGAAATCATTTGTTCATTTGAGTTCAGTTCAAGATTATACTCAAGTTTGATTGCAGAAGCCCATTCAAATGGAAGAAGAGACAAAAGGCTAACAACTCTCTGGGTAGAGTGTCAAAGGCTCAATGTTTACAAGAAGAAATTGAGGGGAAGATTAGAGAATAATTTTCTCCTGGGGAATGATGATGGCTTAGGGGTCTTTTGTAGGGAAAGCCCTTTGCTAGGATTAAAGGCAGGATTATTGGTAGAGAGTCGAGAAATTGAAATAGAGAGCCTCTTAAAAAGGCAATTTAGCTGGAATATCCAGGGAGTTCTTGAAATGTGAATTCTAAGGAAATGGGTAGTACTTTAGAAGAAAAGATAAACTCAAATTCACTATTTCAAGTGATGATACTGTAAGTAGGTCACAAAATAGTGGAATTGCCAATACCTCCAAGGAAAAACAAGCCTAGTAGTTCTGTGGTTTCATGTTCAAGTGAATGCATTAGTTTAAAAAGTCCTATCAAGGTAGAAGGTAATCTGTAATTGTGTACATCATGGCTAAAGAGCAACAGTAATTGTTTTTAAAAACTGTATTTGGAAACAGAATTAATTTTATATTACTCATATCTGATTTTAAAAAGTGTTAGCTTCAGTCATACTTTTAGCAGAACTGCTACATTAAAAAGGTTTGAGTTACCCTTCTAGTAAAATTTAGTAATTCTGAATTTAAAATATATGAAATAAAAGGTTTCATTTGGAAAGACTAATACAGAATTCTGAACTTTGTACTTACTATTCCTAAAATCAGACCAGTTTACCAATTACCTATAAAGTCAAATTTCTTATCTTTATATTTCAACTAGAAATTTGACAGGAAAGAACTGAGATTTAAAGGACAATTCATTAAAGGGGATATATATTTATTTAGGTGTAGGTTTCATTAACAATGTCAAAGTAGAATGAGGAGGCACTCAGAAATTAGCAACAGCTAGACATTGCTACAACTCATAGACCTGAAGGGGAAAGGAGTTGGGGAGACCAGAGTATTATAATCATGGACAAAGAGTAGTCATGGAGTAAGGGACCCAAAGAAAAGATGGCCAAAGATCCATCCATTGTTCGTAGCCTTTGCTGCGTGTTGGAACTTTAAGAATTACTGATATCTGGGTCTCATCCCCAGAGATTCCCACTTAATGTGAGATGCAACTAGGGCACCATGTTTTCAAAACCTCACATATACCCTTAACTGATAGCCAAATTATAGAGCCAATGCTAAAAAGGGAGGCAGCCAGTCCTAGATTGCTAACATCTGGGCAAGGAAGGAAATAAGTGAAAATACTCAAATCCCTGACACTTACAGAGTTGACCTCAGAGCATTAACAATAATCACTCAGAGGGTAGGTAGAAATGCAAAACCGTGGACTCCACCTTCAATCTTCTGAATAAGAATTTTATTTCCAAAAGACCTCCAAATAATATGAAGCATGTTAAGTTTGAGGAGTCTTTATCTTCTTTATCAATTTATCTTCTTTCTTTTCATTATTCTATGGGTGCTTGCCATGAGCTCAGCCCAAAAGAAAACCAGAGGGCCAGGAAGCTTAAGTGATTCTGTCATCGAGGTTTGTACCCCCAGATACAGAACAGGAAGGAAAGTACAGGGTATAAAAAGAATAAATCTTGGAAGACAATAAAATTTGATGTGAACAAAAGTAATGTGTTTGATTTTATTTTTATCCTACATTTCTAAGAATGACTTATTCTTCATTCTACCAGTGCATCCTGAAACACACATTTCCTTTTCATTCCTTCAACAAGCAATGTTTGGCATCTGCTACAAATAAATACTATGTTAGGTATTATGGGAGAAAAAAAATCTGTAAGATACAGAGTTTACGTTGAAAGAATGATGAAGCAGTCTAGACAAATAATGAATTAACTGCAGTATTCCTTCAAGTGGGGTTGGTAGACCATGCTAAAAGTTAAGTTTACCTCTCTCAAGAATCAAAAACATAGACATTTAACAATACCACAAAATGTTTGAATTAAGTCCCCAAGTTTGTAAGAAAATAAAAGAAAGTGTCCAAGCTCATAAAGAAACTTCAGTAACCATGCGGAACAGATATAAAGCTGAAAGGGTAGGTGGGAGAAGGTGAAAGCAAGCATATGGGGAGGGAAAATCAACTCTTTGGCATACAATGTGGAGGGAAACCAAAAACAAAACCACCTCTGAGAAATCAAAACGCAGACCCTTACTTTAAATTAGGATCCAAGAACCACAAAATTATATAAAAATTGACTCCAGGGAGCTGATACCCCCAAAAGTGAAAAGTTCTCCCAATTACTATCTACAAAAGAAAAATTACCAAACTCACCTGGGGAAAAGCGATGTGAATAAGCATCAGCAAAACAAAATACAGAGGAGGAAGAGAATCTAAAGAAAACTTACAAAATACTGTTATCTAAAATGTACCAGGTATACAGCACAAATTAAGAAGGATGGGAGAGAAAAAGGGAAGAAGGAAGGAAAGAGAGAAAGTTCCTAAGGGGGGAAAAACACCAAGAAAAATGAACAATCATATTGGCAAAAGAAGTTTTAAAAATCTAGAATTGAAACCTACAGTAAAATAAAGAGCACAGAATGTGATAAAAACAGACAAGTGACAAAAGAATAAATAAACTGAAAAAAATAGATCTAAAGGAATTATCTAGACAATTACATAAAGAGATGTATAATATGAGAGATTAAAACTACATATGCACACACACATGCACACACAATCTTATAGAAAAATATCAAGGAAAAAGGTAAGTCGATACCTGAAGAGACAAGAATTTTATCAGTTGGCAAAAAACATCAATCCATCAACTCCTGAGTTATGAACCCTAAGCAGGAAAATAAGATTTAAATTATGCCCAGACATCATATAGTGACAACAGAAAACACACACACACAAACACACAGGCAAACAGGACAAAATTGACAGAAGTATCAGCCTACTAACATGTTTCTAAAGAGATCATAGGAAGAGAGACATAGAAATGACATTTCTGAAATACTTGAAAGATAACTCTGCAATTCTAACCCAGCAAATCTATTATGTAAGCATGAGGCTGAAATAAAGATACATAAGACTCACCCACAGCCAGACACACTGACTTTGCTTGTTGACACAGTGAAGCAGAAACAGTGGAACCAAGGAAATTGAATAGTTAAACAAAGAACAGCTTGTAGAAAACAATGGTGAACAAAGAAGTTAGAAAAATGTGGTACTATCTAAAAATCATAACTGACTATAGCATTAATTTAAGATTCTGACACTTGTGAAGGATAAAAACTAGTGGAAGGACATTTAATATTTTTTTAAAATTTCAATTCTCAAATTCATCTATAGATCAACATTGCCATAACCACTGGGATGCAGGTAACTCTTCGATAGCGTTTTTGTTTTCACTTCCTTTGAATGTATACCTAGAAGTGGAACAACTGTATCAGATGGTAGTTGCACTTTTAATTTTTTGCGGAAGCTTCCTAAGCTCCATAATATTTCTGACAGTGCTTACACCTGTTTACATTCCCACCAACAAGGCACAAGGCTTCCCTCTGTCCGCACCTACATCTTATCTTTTTGATGACTGCCATTCCTCCAGGTGATAACTCATTGTGGTTTTGCACTTCCCTGATGAATAAAGATTAGAGAACCTTTTCCTGGACATTTTAGTAGCCACTATGTGCTCATGGAAAAATGTCTTTTGAGTTCCTTTGCCCACTTTGTCATCGGACGTATTATTTTTCAGAGTTGCATGAGTTCTTTATTTATTTTTGGATAACTCTTTGTCAGATATATAATTTGCTAATATTTTCTATAGCAAAAAGTGAATTTCACTGTGAAAATTTAAAAATAAATTAAGAAGAATGTAGAAAATAAAATACTAGATCACAATGCCATTTGTCTCCTGTGGCTGCTGTAAGAAATCACTACAAACTCAGTACAAAGGCATGCTATTAGCATTCTAGAAGCCTAAAGCCCAAAATGAGTCATAGGGGGCTAAATCAAGCCAGGGTCAATCTCCCTTTGGAGATGCTAGAGAATCTGTTCCTTGCCTTTTCTAAATTCAGGTGAAAGCTTCATTCCTTGAGTGATGGCAGCATCACTCCAGGCTCTGTCTCCATGGTCACTCTGCCTTCTCTTTGGTCTGTGCAAACACTTATTTTATCTTACATTATATTGACACTTATGACTGCTTGTGTCCATGTGAGTAATCCAAAATAATCTGCTCATTTCAAAATTCTCAAATTAATCTCATTTGCAAGGCTTTACGATATAAAGTAATATTCATTGGTTGCAAGATTGGGATGTGGGCATTGTGGGGGGTGGAGTAGGAGAGATGTGCAGCCATTATTCAGTTTCCCACATTCATACTAAATGGGAGTGGTCTACACAGAAAATTCTTAATGTACTCAGAGTGTTCAAATTCCTCAGTGATTAAAAACATAAGTGTTTAACTTTTGAGCCACAAAAAGAGAGAGAAGAGATGGGGCTATTTCTGGTTGTGTCAGAAGTTTGGAGAAGTAAGAAAATATATGAACAAATTCAGAGCCAAATGACTAGAATATGTTGTATGCTGAAGCAGATTCTGAAGATGTCTTTAGAACAAATGGTAGCCAAATAATAAAGCACCTTGAATATGTTGTGTCGCTTTGTAGGTCTTAGTAAGACTGAATGATTAAATTCATGGGAGCAGGGATAGTATATTTGTGAATTGTAAAAATATAGACCAAGCATGGCAGCATTTATCAAGCATCAAGAATAACTCCACCTTTTAAAATATTTTAGACATTTTATCTTTATAACACCCCTAGATGACAGGTAATATTATTACCACCATAAATGCGGAAATTAACACACAAAAACTCAAGGGCTTTTCCCAAGGTCACATAGTTAATATAGAACCAGGATTCGAAATCAGAAAGACATTCTCTAGAGTCGTGATTTAGTTATTTACTCTACTAAAGAGGGTGAGGGGCAGGGGGGAGAAAAATCCCGGAAGACAAGTTTCAACAAGAAAAAAGATGAAGAACCAAAAGCTGGAAGCAATACTCAAATGTACTGGTGGAAATGAAGTCAAGTCATAAAAGGAGCCAAACTTGCCCTGAGCATTTCCTTTCAGTAGGACTCAACTATGTGCAAATGATGTCCAGTGCAAATGGGGCAGAAGCCACCAGGCAAGAAGCCTCAGGGAAAAAAACTCTTAAAATGCAGCTTCTGCTGCCCAACTTACTTACCAGATCCACATCATTTGAGCTCACAGCAGTTGCCAAAGTCACAAAGCAATTTAACAACAGGGTTTTATTTACAAGCAAATTAACCAGGAAAAAAAAAGTCCTCAAAACCACAAGTGACCAGTTATCTTACCCCAGTCACATTTTCAGTCCCCAAAGTCCCACAGACACATGTCCAAGATGGTGCTCTTTGTCCCTCCAAAACTAAGGCAGGCACTGCAAAGTCCAGTCTTTCTCCGGCATCTTCTCTTTGTTTCTTCTCCAGTGTTCCGCATTGTTCCACTTCTCCAAGGTTCTTCAGATTTCTTCCACAATGTTGATGTACAAATCAGCTTTCCAACTCCCTAGCCATCTCCAGGTACCAGGTCACTACGCCACCTTTCTGTGGTGCCACACTCTCCATACTGGCTACTCTTCTGCTGGCCACCATGGCTCCTTGCCACCTCCAGCTCACTCTTCCAGGGGGTTTACCCTGGCCAGGTCATGTGGGCCTATTCCCTCAATCAACCATTCTCGTCTCCTTCCTTTTATTTTTTTCCTATCCTTGTTCTTTCCTTTTATCTGACTTTTGGCACTTCTCATTTCTCTTTGTGGGGTCTTTTAGACTCCACCCACCAGGGTATTTTGGCGCCAATAGAATTTTCAACTGTGTCACTACCCTATATCACAAAGACTGAGCACATCCTCTGCCATCATCAAAGTAAATCCACTGGCACCTTGTGTTCTTCAAGATTCTCATCTTTTCTGGCAAAGTGGTCTCAAATCATGCACAAGTCAAAGGACAAATGGCAAGTTATACTTTTGAGTAGTTCAGTCCTAATTTCACTAGGAAATGGATACACAAGCATACCCATGCCATAGAAATCCCAGAGTATTTGTGAGAGTTTGAGATACTTCTTAGAACTTCCAAGAAAGTAACATAGTACAGGTATTGCCATATTTGATTCCTGAGATTAGAATCATGTTCCTTCTCTATAAAATCGGAGTTTTCTTATATGACATTTCACATATATTGCATCATATCCGTTTCAGATGTTTGTTTTTCAGTAGTTGAGAATTTGTTTTTAAAATGAGCTCAATTGGGAAATAAAATGTATGATACTGCATGTCTTCAAAAATGCAAACCTGCAACATCCACTGAAACTTTCCCCAAGATACTGTATTTCAGTCCCAAATGGCTGCTAATTACTTACTCCCAGTGAAAGTGTCACACTGCTCTCCTTTCAGCACTTTGTTGGCCAAGTGTCTCTGGCAATAATCTCTCAACACATAAGCACCGTTTCTTTTCATCACATTATTTAATCAATAAAGTAATGCCCTTGCACAGGCCAGACTCAGAACCATCTTGTCACAAGTGCTAAATAAATTAAACAAACACCAGTCCTGCTTCTTCAACCTCTCCATTAATAAACATGAATAGAGATGTCTTTACTACCAAATCACTCTCTCAAACATTTAAAACTGCACACATACACATATTAGTGCTACTAGAACAGGAATCACTTACATGCTAGTGAGATCAGGAATCACTTACATGCTAGTGAGATCAGGCCAAGATCCACTGACAAGTGGGATTATTTTGATTGGAAGTGGGATGGGATAGTGCCCTTTCTATGTGCTTAGACCTTCTTGTTCACCAGAGGATATGTTTCCTCATTCACTCCTAACAGCTGAAACAAGCCCACCATGAAAAAATTTTTTTTTTCCATTGAGAAAGGCAGTACTTCTCTGTAGCTCAGTTTATTATAGATAGACTTTGTTAGTAGCTGTCTTAATCTGGCTATTTATCATTGATTAGAAAGCCAATAATGGAAAGGCAGAAAGAAAGAGTGAGTCTTAGCAAGAAGTCCTTCCAAAATTTTGAAATCTGTGAAATCTTTAAGAAAAAGGGTAATGTTTCTTTTTTATATCTCCACATTTTAGCAAATTCTGGCACAAAGTAATGTAAAGTAGACTTTAAGTGGAAAATTATTTCTTGAGTAAGTGAAAAAAATCAGTTTCTATGAAAGTTAATGTTTATCAGGTACTTATGTGCCATGTAGTATCTAAT
Organism: Uropsilus gracilis; assembly: GCA_004024945.1. Taxonomy (NCBI): domain Eukaryota; kingdom Metazoa; phylum Chordata; class Mammalia; order Eulipotyphla; family Talpidae; genus Uropsilus; species Uropsilus gracilis. Next base: position 55,943 of record PVHY01006571.1, on the reverse strand, counting down.
AAGTAATTTATTTAAACTCTCCAACTGTACAGATTTTAAAAACCTAGACTTGAAAAAAACAGATCTGTTATCCAGAGTTGCAGGTGACAGAGCGAAGATTTCAATGCTTCCAATAAGACTCCCAAGTTTGGCTGTTCTACTGCTTTCTTACATTGTTCCTAACTTTCTTACTTTGTTGAATGGCTTATTATAACAAACACTAGCTTAAGAAAATGAGTAAAATAACAATTCCACTGGAAGTCATTGCTAATTTACTCAGTAAATATTAACCCAATCACTGAATATACATTCTATATGAAAATCCTCTGCTAAAAGCTACTGAGAATGCAAAGCAAATGCTAAGATGTAGTCTGACCTCATTTGGGCTACAAACACAGAAACTCTCCCAAAAATGGAACTATTTCTACTGCATACAATCTGATTTGACCTAATACATTTCCCTGAAGCTGAAAATGGTTTGAAAAAGAAGTGCTAACTAAACAGGAAAATGTTAACATTGAGAAGGCATTTTTATTGGAATGTAATGTGTTCATTTGTATTTTTGAAATGTCTGTTGTATCCAATTCAACTCCTACAAAGTTTTGAGGTCTGTTTTTTCCTGGGATACACGCAATAAATAAATTCTTATGACCAACTGACACTGCTTTTGTTTCAAGAATAAGTCAGCGATCCCCAAGATCCCTGGTATTTAGGAGTTAAATTTTTATCTCTCAGCAATCATCCTAATTTTATGCAAAGACTAGCCATTCTACAATGCTTTCTATGGGTTTTCCAAGGGTTTCCTGTCTATAATCCCTAATCTTCCTTGCTACCTTACCTCCAGTAGATTATCTTCTTTTTCCTTACTTTGTCACAGCATGGGTGAACTTCATGACCAAAAGCAACATTAAAGTTGCTGTGTTAGATTGACCTTGATTGAGGATACAGAAAAAAATCACCCCATGCAAGAGAACATAAAACTACTTCAAAGAGAACACATTATATCACAAATATGTGGGACCAGCCATGATCCCCATGAACCCACAGGTAAATTATCACCCTTATTTATTTTCTCTTAGTCCTGACCTCCATTCATAATGTCTTCTCCATCTCTCCTCTTCTCAGAACACTGCTAAAGCCCTAAAGCAACCCCTTTTTGAGTTATCAGGAAATGATTGCCAAATTCTGCTACTTGATTACACCAAACAAATCATCCCCAATATCTAGATGAACTATAGGAAAAAAACCACTCACTTTTCATAAGCAAAGTACCTAGAAAGGAAGCTTCCTTACAAAAAGATTGATCCTCTTTTTTAAAAAGGCAGCCATTCAGGAGAGGGATGAACATAGGTATTAATATGATGATGATGGTTCATGGATGACATGGTGATGGAAGAACTTGGGGTATACAATGATGCAAAACATATGTGTGTATAATCAATAAAGATAGCAAGAGATAGTAGACAGATTAGATAGATAGATAATAGAGATAGACAGACACAGACAGACAGACAGACAGACAGACAGACAGACAGACAGACAGACAGACAGACAGACAGACAGACAGATAGATAGATAGATAGATAGATAGATAGATAGATAGATAGATAGATAGATAGATAGATAGATGGTAGTCATCTATTTCACAGGGTAGTCTTCTATTGAGCACTTTTCAGAGTTCTAGTAGGTGAACAGATGCTACTGAAACAACAAAAGTGCTCAACAGTTTGTCTAACTACACTTGTTCTGAAATCTGTTTTAAGATGTCTACAGGAAGTATATTCTAGTTAAGTATTCTTTCCCTAAATAAAATATACAGTTTCTTCTAAAATATAAATAGTTATTTGATAACTTAGTGTCACTTGGGAGGATAGTCACACTTTAGAATCATTCATAAATATTTGCTAGAGAAGCTAGCCTTTTAGTCACTTCCCAAAGGAAAGGAGACAAAAAGTAAAAGGTAGGTTAGTAAAGTAAAATTACTTTATTTTCACTTTAAGCATGAAAACTTTAATAATTGCCCTGAGTCTGTTTTAGCAGAAATTAGTCACTTGATTTTCATTAGGAAAGGCATTCAAAGATATTTCTCCTAATGAAAATCTAAAACCAGGCCTTTAAAATGGCATAGTGATAGTGATGATTCTTCAGAGAGCTCACTGGTTTCACAGCCCTATGGGACATGTTGATCATTCATTTTATAGGTCAAGCACTAGTGCATTTATTAATGTATGCTCTGATCTAACTCACGTTGCAGGATTAACTTCAGAGTGCTTGATCAATGATACCCAAATTAATGGATTCATCAGTGCTGCCTATTGAGACAACCCTTGTCATTTATATTGCATTTCTTCCAACTCATAATTAGGCATGTAATCTGAACAGGCTCTAAAGTGGACTCTTAAAAAGAAACCTACATCAGAAGAAACTGCAGGGATTTTTATTATCTTAAAAACTTTGATTCATCGGTTATTCCTGTTCTGTGGCATCATTACTCCTCTATCAGGACAGGCATCACCTTCCACACTGCAGTCCCTCACCTTAGAAATCTTTAACTTGAAAATATATTTAATATCAGGATTTTTCTTTGCCCACAAAATTTCTGCTTATATTATGCCATTGAAACGATTCTGTCAAGTGTTTTCAGAATCTTCTAATCAGCAAATTTAATCACATTTCGCAGAATCTAGAGCATTTGCTATTGTTCCATGTACTTCTACTTGATTGTTTTTCAGCTACCAACCCTAAGACACTTCTTTTCTAGATATTCTCTTTGTCTGTCCTGTTAGAACTTTTTTATCTCTGTGGATTTTGCTCTCTGATTTATTACCCCTTCTTCTAAGTTCTGCCTTTACTTCTAAGGTCTTGGCTATCACTGTTGGCAGTCCAATCCATTGCTTTCTATGCCCATATCTCTGGACATTATTCCCACCCTTAAACTCCAACCCTTTAAGAGAAAAGTAGGGGAAACACAAAATAATTGGAAGAAAATAAACCCCAACTGTCAGTAAAATCAAGTAGAAAAGAACTGAATTCTCCAGATAAAAGATTTTCCCATACAACAAAACACTATTTGATCCTAAAAGAGAAGGAAATTGTGACATATGCAACAATATGCATGGACTTTGAAAGCAATTTTTCAAGAAAAATAATAGTAACTCTCTGTGGTGATGGATATTAACTGGACTTATTGTGGTTATCATTACACAATATATAAATATATCAACTGATTGTATCATACACTTGAAATTAGTAGTGTTATATGTCCAGTATATCTCCTTTAAAAATTTTCAGTGACATATGCAACAACACACATGGAAAATTAAATAAATAAATAAATAAATAAATGAATAAATAAATAAATAAATAAAAACAGGAAAAAATGCCTACAAAGTCAAAATCTGGATAAACAAAGAAATTTCCCTATATGTATCTAAACAAGGGGCACTCCAATTAGAAAGATAAAGTTGAAATTAAGAGGAGAAATAAAAGATACCTGACAAAAATTAAAACTCACAGTGAACAAGATACTTGCCACCTCATTAATAGTAGACAAAATGCAATTAAAGGTTAAAGTATTTTAGAATAAAGGTCATTATATATTGAAGGTATTAACAATGTACCAATTGACCAAAAAAAAGCTATCAAAATGGTTAACTTGTATGTATCTAACAAAATCATCTCAGGATATACAAAATAAAAAATCCATTGAAATATAAGATATAAGATAATATCACATGGATATAATGACATTATATGTTGTATCATATTTTGCATATAAAACTTCATCTACTAATAAAGCAACATTCTCTTCAAGGTCACATAGGGGATTCACAAAACTTGACTAAAACAAAGCTAATCTCAACATGTATCAAAGAATCTCTTTCACTCACTTCACAGTATGTAGACAAGAGAAATAAGATTACTAGTCAAAGAAAAGAGATAACGCCATACATTTAGAAGCACACACACAACTAAATAATTCAGGTATTCTAATTCTCATGATATTACCTTCAATAACTGTGGGTACCTTGCTAATAATTAAGCAACAATGAAAATTCTACATATCAAAACTTGTGGGACACAGCTAAAATATTTAAAAGAAATTTTATACTCCTAATTGCATGTGCTTTTTGAGAAAAAAATGAAAATCAATAACTCAACTAGTCAGCTCAAGAAATTAAGGGCGCAACAAAATTAACAACAATGTAAGTATATATATGTATATTTCATCAATTAAATATCAACATGAGAGAAAGAAGCACAAGGGAGTATGGTGACAGGTCACAGGTGATATGGTGGTGGGAGATCTATGGGGTCTACAATGATGTAAGAAAACAATTTTAAATAAATAATTGGGAAAAAATTCTGAAAAAATATAGAATATGAGTATATGAAATGGAATTATAAAAATAGAAGCAGAAATTAAGATGTTTTAAAAGTGTCAATAAAAGCAAAAACTTTCAAACAAAAAATAAACTAATGATAAAAACCACTAATCAAAATTATAAAAACAGAAAAAGAAAAAATAATAAAAAAGACATAGCTACAGAAATAGTAGTTTTTTATTTAATCAGAAAATAATACAATAATTATATGTCATTAAGTTAATCTAACATTAAGATACTGATTCATGGTTACGCACACCTAAAAGTTATATGTTATAATGCTATGTTACTTCAATTAAGACTTTAAATATGTATATATTTAATCTAATCCATTCATATAAAGGCATAAAAATGTAAACAGATATATAATCTTTACAGCAGAAATACTTAATCTCTAATTAAAATCTACATATCTCACTCTTGGAAAACAAAGAAAGCTAGTTCATACCATTCATACAGAGAGAACTGCAACTGTTAGAATCTGATCAATCTTAGATGGTATCTGCCCCAACCCTTTCTTTCAGATAAAGGAAATGAACTACAAAAAGATAAAATGAGAATAGCAGCTACTTGGATTAACAGAGTCCCCACTAAAAATCAGGTTCTATGTAAAATACTTTGTGCAACTTATTTCATTCACTACCAGTAACCCTGCAAGAACTAATATTTTTACTTTGCATATGAGCAAATGACAACTCAAACTTAAAAAAATTTGAATAACTTTCCCAAGGTCACTTGGTAGGTAGCTAACAAGACACATGCATGCATGCAGTCAAGAAGTGGTCAATGCTTAGTTTCCATACTTCCCCCCTCAGAGTCTACCTATTCAAGGGTAAGCTTTTTAAAAATATTGGGATTATCATACAAATATAGCTTAAAGAATTTGCTATATACAAATTCTGACTAAATAAACTATTTTGCAAGTAAAACATCTCTCAAAGTGCAAGGTCGTACTGATGATGATATACACTGGTGAAGAATGTCAGCACTTCCAGATTCTTCCCCAAGAGGATATAGATCTGGTACAGTAAGATAATTCAGCACATCACTAGCAACTTCTACTTACTTCATGCACATAGAGTGGCTTCCCCACAAAATGTCTGCTTCCTCATCCTCAGAACATGACTCCATTACATAACAAGGGGAGATCTATGTTGCAGGTGGAATTAAGGTTGTTAATCTGATTTTAAGATAGATTGTTTTGGATAAGATAGTTATCTGGATGGGCCTAATATAATCTCAAGGGTTCTTAGAACCAAAAAAGAGAGGCAGAAGGAGATTAAAAAAAGCATGAGATAGACTTGACTTAATGGCCACTTTGAAGATAGATGACTATAGCTGTGAGCCGAGGAATGCTGTAGTCTCTAGAACCTGGAAGAGGCAGAAGAAACACATTCTCTTCTAGAGCCTCCAGAGGGAATGCAGCTCTGCCAAACTTTTGATTTTAACCCACTGAGACACATGTAGAACTTCTGCCTTCCAGAAATATATAAGTCAGTTTGCAACAATCTGAATTGCTCAATACATGGCAATTTCTTATAGAAACACTAGGAAACCAATGCACTTCCATGTAAAATGATAAAGTGTCATTATTCGAGGTACTGACTTTGGTGATCAGCTTCATATTCAGAAAGCTAGAACAACTCTCAACAATGTATCCATTTTTAATATTAATCTTCATTAAAATAATTTGATCAGATGAGATACTTCATGTAAAGTACTACCAGTAGTCTTTATCAATCAAAATGATCTGTTCTGTTTTTTTGTTTTGTTTTGTTTTTTGTTTCTTTTTTTAGCACTAGCTATTCTTCTTGAGGATCTTTCACACTTGTAAAATTTCTCTTTAAATCTTAAAACTTTGTAAGGTCAATATCACCCTTATCTTAGCTGTGGAGAAAGTGGACATTTAGAAAGATTAAGAAATTTATCAAAAGCTACCCAGATCCTAATTCAGTTTGGAAGTTAGTATAATTTCTAAATAAGCAAAGCTAAAATTCATTTGCCAGTGCCAATTTTAGCATGTTTGCTTTAAGAAATATCTGACACATATATGCCAGATTTCAAAGTATTCAGACTAACAAGTAGGTATATTTTCTGAATTATCACAGAAAGATCACAGAAGCAAAAACCCACAACTCTGTCTCCTGGTCTCAGCATCACCCACCTCACTATAAGATCTTGGATGAGTTCCTTTATCTCAATTTCCTTGTCTGGAAAAGTGAAAGAGGGAGTTAAAAAATGGACTATGGTTTCTCACAGCACTTACATTCATATTTTAGATAAGCCCCTAAAGACACTAATGCCAGAAACATCATCATTTACTTATAATAAAATTCAGTATTTGCTTCTCCATTCCATTCTTTTAAACTTCCTTACTTCCATCATGCTCCTGCTTCTAGCTATGTCCTCAGGGTAGTGGATTCTGGGTAGTTGATTCTGGTTCTCCAGCCTCCTTCAATACCCCCACTGATTTCTCCTTTAACTTTGCTTGTGTTATAACCCTGCTCAGTTCTTAGATTAATGATGATTTTTATATCCCCACTCGGGGGGGGGGGGGATAAGAGTTAAAAATTTTTAAATTAAGGACTTGATACATGTTGTGCTAGGAATATAAATATCTTGAGCATGATAGAAATTTTAAAAAAATCTTAAAAAAAAAGATTGAACTATATACCCATTTAAGCCCTATTCTCTTTTTGTATTTCACTATCTTGCAGGTATTAACTAAAATGCACACACACACATGCACGCACAGATCCAAACACCATCTTTATTAAAACCCTCCAGAAAGAAAAGTACTTTGTGTGATGTGAATGACTGACTCTCTTGGAGTTTCTTCACTATATTCTAGTAATGTTTATCATCAACGTATAATATAACAAAAATGACTTTTGTTTCTCATCAATAAAAATTCCTCAAGTTTTATAGCCCTAGAGCAAAATATCAAAATGGTCAGTAAAAGAAAATGCTGAAATATCAAAATTACCCATCACTGCCCAAGGAGTTTTCCAGTCTCATCAGCCATCAACTCTACCCCACACAAGACTCTTACAAAGACACCATTTTACACAAATATGGAATATCAAAATAAAAATAGCATCAACAAATAAGTTGATCATATTTTAAATCACATGCTGCAGTTCTAATTAAAGTTGGCATTTTTCTGCTGCTTTGATTTAAAAGATTAAGTTGGACAAGGTCTCAGATCTTTAACTACACCCAACCTGTTTGTGATTTTGGCACTCTGCATGTTAGGTGTGTTATGAAGATGACAATGTGCCAGTCATCCAAGCTGTCATATGCTTGTTAAAGTCTGTTCAAAGCCAAACTCATTTGCACTCGGATGAACACCTCCCAAGAAGCAATCACTTAAATACCTACAGTTTCAGGAGTCAGTCATGGCTAATAAAACAAAAAATTTCCCCCAAAATGCTGAAATAATTCCAAAGAATAAACCAAGGGAGGGCATTATGGGAGTTATTAGTACTGTAATTACAATACAGCAAATATTCATAGATTAAAGCATTGGGGCTAGATATGAATGCCACTATATAGTCTAAAGAGTTTTCTGAAACAATTCAAATAACATCATTTTTTTAAAAATTAATATCAAAAATATCTCTTCCATTTGGAGAGAATTCTTTCCATGCACTTTTAGTGGGAATTTAAATGAACACAAATTTCTGACAAATGGTTCAAAGATATGCATTGTCATGTTTTAATGTTTCCACAATTTAATGAGCTAATCACAGAGATAGGGGTGATTAGCTTAAGGGGGTGAAGGCAATGAAATTGTCTTCCAGGCAGAGGAACTTCATGTGCAAAGTATGAAGTGACAGAAAGTTCTTTTCTAAAACAGTTATACAGGAAGTCACTGGCATTCAGGGACTTAACAATTTGGGCTCCTTGAAACAACCACAAAGGTGACATACAACAGTCATCTATGAGGCTGGAAGTGAAAGACTGTGGGGTTTAAGAAAATCTCTTTACCAATGAGTGTGTAGATTGTCTTCCAAGCAGTAAGCCACATTAGGCATTTATGAGCTATTCATATTTTCATTTGTACTGTGCTATATTTATATGGGGGGAAATTATGCTTTGGTGATATTCTGAAACTTGGGAACCCATGGTGGCCTTTAAGAATGAGAAGAGTCTAATTAGTCTGATACGGCAGTAGCCATAACAGCATGTCAGGAAATGATGAAAAAAACAGGTAGAGACCATATCATGAACAGGGTGGCATGGTTGACTAGGAAACTGAAACAGAAGAGAGATCATGCGAGAACTTTGAACTTTGGATGTAGAAGGTTAAGAGCAGCGGCTTTGAAGAATGGAAGAAAACAGTAATTCTTTTAAGAATAGCTAAGCACCCCTGTGGAATATGAGGTAAGAGCAAGAATTGATTTTTAATATTTATTTTTATTTTTCTTACTGTTTGCTTACATAGCTCATGTTTGTAAGCATGGTCCTCCCCCCTCCTCGCTCCTCCCCTTTCCCTGGTCCCCCCTCTGGTCACTCCAGTTCCTTTCTCTTCATCAGTTGTTGGTTGATGGTTGGCCTATTGGTCTCTTCGTGTTCTTTCTGAAGCACTGTCCTCCTGAGTGAAGCCCCACATTCCTGGGGACCGCAGCCCAGGCTGATCAGTTCTCCATGAACAACCCTAGGGCAGATGGTCCTTCTGAGCATGTCTGTGAACCTTCTGTTGGCCTGGTATATGTAGTTCTCCCTATTTCTTCATTGTGGAATTTCCTGTGGTGGAGGAGACAGTCTCTTTTTCTCAGGACTCTTATCATCTCTGGTTTTAGTGTCTCCTTGTTCTTATTGGTTGTCTCATGCATTCATTCCATTGTTTTATCTCTTGGTGTTATTTTTTGGCCTTGTAGCTCTGGTAACTGGCTTTGGGAAACCAATTTTCAGTTGTTGGCCATGGGAGAGTTCCCCGGTGGGGACAGACTTCAGCCAGTGATTGGTCTGGCTCACTCCTCTCTTTTTGTTCACAGTTCTTTATAGGCCACAGGCACTTCTTTCTCAATGGGGGAGCTCCTTGCTCACGTTGAAAGTGTCTCTGGGTGGGGAGTTTAGCCCAGCACCAGAAATGTTGTTGGTGTTACATTCGTCCACAATCATATTGTGTCTCAGAGTTCCGACCATGCTCTTTTTAGGCAGGTGATGGGTGTGTTCAAGGTCTTTATTTCTCTCTTCCAATTTATCTGTATCTGGGTTGTTGTTTTTCTCATTCAGGCTGAGGAATAGTTGAGGTGGGAATGAACCAGAGGGGAACCCCCACCAGCCCACACACCAGCAGTTTTCCAGCCCTACCTTCCCAACCTGTAGGAGGAAGGGGCGGAGCTTTGGGCCACATGAAGGTAGCCAGGTTGCTTCAGTTTCCCCTGGCAGGGAGCAGCTTACCTGCTCCCCAACTGCACCCTCTGTTCAAGAGAGTGCATCTCCCTAAGACACCCCCTTCAGGCTGAGGAAGCTGAAGGAGGTGTGGCCAGAAATTCATTCTTAATTCCAGTGATCTGCCTTTTATAAGCTCCCTATGTAAGAATTTTCATTTATCAGATATTGTGCACAGAAGAAAACAACAACATGGAACATGACACAGGATCCACAATGTGTAAAATATTTACTGTAAGACTCTTTACAGAAAATGTTTGTCACCTCCTTGAGTCAAAAAAATATAAATATTCAATACTGTTTGTTCAACACTATGCAGTACACAAGCCACAGGGATTCAGTGACTTAGGTGAGGACTAACAGGTTTAAGGGAGAAGGAACAGTAATTGCTACATTGGATCACAGAGACTAAACTGGTTTATAAAGAAATACAGACAGAGAAGGGCTAATATATTTGACAGAATGGAAGAATACATAGATGGAAGTGTGAAAAATTGATTGAAAGAAAAGAAAGAAATAAACTGAGAATACTGGAGTTTTGACTTGGGTATAACTTCATAGATGTATTTGTTCTAAAGTATACAAAGGAGAATATGACCTGGGAAATGAGCTGCAGACATAAGATACAAGAAGGTATCTGGAGCTAAAGAGGTTAAGGAGCCTGAAGTCTGGATGAAAAGTATCTACCTGGTTATATAATGAGGGTGAAAATTTATTTTATTTTGTTTTATTTTATTTTATTTTTTGAGATGAGGTCTCACTATTTTTGCCCATGGAACCACAGGCTCACTTTGCCCGTGTTACCACACACTCAACCAATCCCCAGTCTCAGTTTCCCAGGTAGCTGGGTTTACAGGCATATACCACCACGCCCAGTTATTTTTTGGGACTAGGTCTCGCTATGTTGCCCCCAGTGGGACTCGAACTGCGATCCTGAGCCCCACTCACTTCATAGGCTGAAGCTCATAAGCACACGCCACTGTGCCTGGTTTAATGATGGTGAAAATTCAAATATACTAAGTCAGCATGCTGTTTTTCCTCTGCAAATCAGCCATCATGGCTGAAGTCACTGAATTCAATGTGAAGTCACTGAAAATGAAGTTGAAAAGGAATACATATAGGTTTTCAGGGTGCTGTAACCACCAGCTCCAGCACACCACATCATCAAGAGTGAACAATATCACAAGGAGAAGAATGTGATCTTCTAGAGTTTTAACTATATAGAGTGAAATAAATAAGGATAGCCTACTAGCCTAGTTCTGAAAAGATGAACAAGTAATGGAGATGAAAGAGGTTAGATAGAAACAATATTATATTCAGAATATTCACACATACTCAGGACAACTTTTAAGTTATCATACTTACAGACCAAAGAGTTTTGTGGATAGTTGACAAAAGGCAATCCCTCATTGTTTTAAGGGAGATAAGGTACTGTACATTATTATCAGAATCGTGCATAAAACTTGGGATCAGGACTTTAGTTTCCAAATCAAGTACTAGAAAGCTCTGACATTTCATATCAACATGTGAAATACACATGCATATTAAAGCAAAAAAGAAAAAAAAGAAATCTTTTAACATTTTATTAGAGGAAATCTCAGTTCAAGAAATAGCAAAAGAAAGCTACAGTCAGATGAGATACCATGTCTGTCCCTTTTGAGCAGTTAATGGAAAAAAATCAAAGCAGTCTGTTTATATGCTTGGTTATCATGTTGTTCAATGGGCTTAGATACTAAAAAAAAAAAGGAAGACACCATGTCTGAGTCAGAAAAAATTCAAACATATGACACACACTTATCTTAGGATTTTTTTAATAGAAAGGAATAAAAACTCAAGTAAAAATTATTTGTAAACAATAAGGATATTACATAAGTTAACATGCTGCAAGAAATAAACCGCACACTCAAAACAATTGTTAAGTTAAGATTTATTTAGAAAAGCACTGATTACATAGGTGTGAATGGGGTGCAAAGGAACAGCAGAGGATAATGCACACATCTCATAGACTAAAAAAAATTACTGGCTCCTCATAGAAAAAAGGAAGAAAGGGTAAAGGGGTAATACAGAACTGTCTGGCACAAATGATTTTGGAAGGTTGCGGTAAGCAAATAAACCATATGAGACCTGCCCTCAAGAAGTTATGAAAAAGTTTTCCAGACCTAGTAGGAGAGAGGAGCAAATCAAAAAGCAGACTAGAAGAATCCATCATGTGCTCACTACTATGGAAGAAGCTGATGTGATACAGTGCTCGAGGGGGCAATGCTGTAGCATCACTGTTACAAAAGGCACATGATAATTTGTGGGAAGAAATGGCTGTGTGAACATTCAAAGCTATGCCTACAAACCTTGGCGTCCCAAGGGTCTTCTCTAATTTTACCAGACCAAAAACAGTAACATTAAAAACTGAGACAGATGTGTTATTTCTGGGAGGTCTCCAAATAACTTTTGATCTGCTGCTTTAAATTCACAAGGAAGAAACAGTGTGATATAACCACTGCCAGGACACACGAAGCTTAGTTTTGACATCATTAGAAGCAAAATTTGTAAAATAAGAACAAAAGGCAGCACTGACATAGTGCTTCCTTTGAAAGCAGATTAAAGAAAAGCCATAATAATAATCAGGATGGTCTAAGCTACCAATAGTTACCAATACATACAGCTTTAGAAATGCTGTATCTAAAAGGGAAATATATAATTTCCTGGCTTTGATCCTTATACTGAAGTTATCTATGAATATGTCTTTGTTTTTGGAAATACACAAAATATTTAGGACTAAAAGAGTATGTCCAGAACTTCCTCTCCAAGTGTTCTGAAAAAAAAATGGGGTGGGGGAGGGAGAGAGCAAAATTTGATATTTAGGGAATCTAGGTGATCAATATATGAGCATTTTTTGACTGTTTTCTTTTTCTCTATTAGCTTGAAATTTTTCAAAGCAAAACATTAATGTATAAAATTTCCAGGAAAACATTCTTAGAGAATGAATACTTCTTCTTAATCAAGAAATGAGAGTTACAAAGGTAATTATTGAAGATGACAGTGCTGGGGCAAATGTAGAGAATGAAGATTATTTTTTTATCATCAATTAGTTAAATATTGAATATTCTGTACCTTATCAAAAATAAACTTTTTTTTTGTTTATGAAAGTACATCACCATTATATATGTGAAAAGACCTACCTTTGGGACATTATCTGACTCACTTTGATCAAGAGCCTACTCTTCATGAGCATCTGATGAATGAAGCCACTGAAGAGGGTGAAGAAACAATAGAATCAATTAAAATGATGGTACCAGATTTGTAAATGGGTTGTATAATTGTCATTAAAAAACACAAACAGAAGATTAATAGCAAACTGCATGATGTTATCATGTAGCAAACTATATGATATCAAATAATCTTCTGTCCCAAAACAGACGAATGGATGAAAAAGATGTGATATATATATATATATATATATATATATATATATATATATATATACACAATGGAGTATTACTAATCAATTAAAAATGAAAAATTTGATGAATTTATAGTAAAATGGATGTGCCTAGAGGAAATCATATTAGCAGAAACAAGTCAGAAAGAAAAAGTCAGAAAACCAATATATGGACAATATATTGGTATCATATATATACATATCACTAATATATATATATATATATATCACTAATATATGGACAACCAAATGAAAGTACACAATTGGGGGGGTGGGGAACCAGTTAGAGCTGCCAGGGAAGGGAGGTGGCAGGTGACCTCCAGGGATTACAATGATGTGAAATATATATAAATAAATTATTTATATAATAAAAACTATATGATAGTATATTTGTCACTGAGGGCTAAGTTATAAAATTGCTGTCTTCTGTTAAAACTTAATATTCAGGCATGAAATATACATATATAGAAAAACATGATTCGTTCATGATTCAAAAGCAATTATTTGCTATAAAAAGTTTAAATCCTATATTCTCAATCATGTACTGAACAGTTATTTAACAAATATTTATAGGCCACCTCCCTGGTGTCAGGACAGCTTTGGGCATTGGGGAATATAAGGTAGAGAATAAAACCCTTATCTTCTTTTTTAGTGAACAAAAAATGACAAACATGAGAAGATAAAACATACCGTGTTATTGAAAGTTTTAAGATAGTAAAATGAAGAATAAGAGAGAGATGAAACATATTTTTGGAGAAGGTGTGCAAATTTTTAGATAGATTTGTCAGCAAGTATTCAAGAAAAAGTCTTTTGAATCCGGTCCTGAAGGAAATGGGAAAATAAGCTATCAGACACTGGAAGAGGGGAACACTTAGTGCAGAGACAAATAGCAACTGGTTTTTAGTCATAGGAGAGTGAAACAAAAGGAAAGACAGGCAAGGGGAGGAAAATATCTAGAACTTAGGGCACATGAAACTATATAAAAGTAAGAAAGGGAGCTTCTAATTTTACTGAGACAGAAAGCACAATGTGATCTGTCATATATTTTTCAGGCTCTCTCTGGCTTCTGTAATGAGAATAACCTGTGGGAGAGGAAAGTCCAAAGCAGGGGGGGAAAGTTAAGGGATTTAAGAACTAATTTAGATACAAGATGGGGGTCCAGGTGATAACAATAATGTAATTAATTTTTTTTCTATCAAGGCAATCCTTGCTATTAATGGACTACAGAGATGGAAATATAGTCATGGACACTCTAACCATACAACTTAATAATCAATAATTAATTTTATCTTTTCAGTTGATGCAAAACATTACAATTATTCCACAGCTTTTAGAATTTTTTTTGTCAAAACATTAGAAGCTCTCTTTTGCCAGTTACATTGGGAAATGAAAAATCAGTAAAACTATTATTTATTTGGGACAATATAATTTAAAACTTTGGAAACATTGAGAATTAGTATTTAAATTCTTGGTAAAAATGTTTTCTAGAGTAATTAGAATAGAACTTTCCTTTTTCTTCTCAAGTATCTTGCAGTAGTGCACAAACATCTTTCCTATAACTTTAATTAATTAATTAAATACAGTCCTTTCTCAATTTAGGTCTGTTTCCAATATTTTATCTTCTGCACCTTCAACATCTTGAAATACCTCTGAGAGTTCATTTACCATGGAATTATTTGTCAGCATCATGTGCTCTGGAACAGCTTTATCCTTTCTGTCACAACCACCTTCTTCACTTATATAAGTACTATGACCCTTGACTAAGTCCCTCTGTGACTACAAATCTAGTTGCTTGAAGTAGAGTTGTGTCAAACTCCCAAGGACAGATAGGGCTTTAGATTCTATTCACATTCTATATGAATGTCACTTCCCTTACTATCACTTTGCATTTCTTTGGCTGCACTTTCATCTTTGTGTCACCATTCTTACTTTGGGTTATTTACGTTTGCAAAGTATTAGGTGAGCTTATCACTAAGAGACAAGGAGGCAACAAAATTACCCATTTTGCTGTCTGTGTGTGAACTGAGCATAAAAGGTGCAGTGATTAATCATCCATAGACTTTAAAAAAAGCGATGTGGTTGTCATGAATATGATGTGCATTTTTTTTATTTTCATGTACTATGTATGTGGACTGATGAACTGAACGTGAAGTTTGTAGTGAATATAATTACTCATGGTTAATGCACTGAGGTAATTGAACTATATTCAATAACCAGAAACTATATTGAGTTTCTGGGAGGTGAGTTTCTGATAAATACAATGAGACATGTTGAGATAGGTGTGGTCAGTTTTGAGAGTCAGAACTTTTAGTACCTTCCAATTATCTGTCTTTAATATTAGGGGCCATACTTTTAGGTGTCAAACATTTCAGGAATGCAGACAGAGGTTATTTAACTATATTTACATTAACTATATGGTATTATTTAAACTATAGTAGCAGAAATCTATATCAAACACACAACTGAGAAAAAATTCTAATGAGTTCATAAAATGAGGACTGTCTATATTTTGAAGGCAGAGATAGGGTTTTTTTGGAAGGGGTGTGGGGTATGAAAGAGCGTTTCTCCTTGACATACCCATCACAGGTGCAATCTGACTTTTGATAGTAGTAGTCATTATCGGATTGCTGACTGTCCTTCTTGGCCATGAGTTCCTCACTTATTTTCATTAACTATTACACAGTTGAGAACTGCACTTTTTGAAATAGCATTTTTTGAAACTTCACAGCAACCTTATGATGAGGTTATTACTAATTTCCTTTTCCATATAAGAAAAATGAAGCTTAGAGAAATTACGCGACATACCTGTACTCAAATACACACCTTCTGAATTCAAGTGCACTCTTTTATCCTTTGAGCCACTTGTCCTCCCAAATGGTCCTGAGTATTATAAAGCTTTGCTTTAGCAACACAGTACCATATTTTATTTGTTCTAATGAATTACCATAGGGAATTTATAGAAACAAGTGAGCAGACATAGAACAAGCATGCTATTTTGACTCTCTTGTTTGTGTAAGTATCCTACAAGTTTTCATTTAAATCCAGGTCTTAACCTCCATGACAAAGATTTATAAAATATTTAAGGCCTTCTTTGTGATTGCAACAGCAGCATTTAATTCACCTTCTCCACACTTCTAATTGAATAAAATATTTATAAAAATCCATAAAAAGATAAAAGCTGGAAACTATACTGACTGAAGCAAAATACTATTCTTCATTTCAGTGGAAACCAGTATCTGTAAACAATAAGACTGAATTAAATGCATTCCTGAAATGCTTGATACCTAAAAGTATGGCCCCTAATATTAAAGACAGATAATTGGAAGGTACTAACAGTTCTGACTCTCAAAACTGACCACACCTATCTCAACATGTCTCATTGTATTTATCAGAAACTCACCTCCCAGAAACTCAAAAATGTTTCTTAATTCAACATCTCTCTCTTCCTTCACTGCCTCCAAGGCTGTTCTGTTTTCATTTGCATATAGGTGCTGCACCTCTCAGGATGAAACACTACAAGAAATCAACAGAACAGGGTGATTAAAGGCATACTTCTGGATACCAATATAATGACCAGTCAAGACAATTTTCTTAGCTGTTTGAACATATAGTCTGTTACTGACATTATTATTTTAATAAGTGAGATGCTTAGCAGATATAACCAAACTAATGAAGACTTTCAAACTTTTCATTTTGTACATAACATGAATTTCTAATAAACATACATTACTTTTAACATAAAAAATAATTTTAAGTGTTACAAGTGAGCTAACATCACAGGTTGTAGACATCGTGATTGTACAATAGCTGTAACAATCCAGTTACAAGTATGTGTACTTTTGAATATCAAAAGGCTAGAAAAATTAAATATTCTGCATAATCTAGTGCTGAGTCAG
The DNA here is from genome assembly GCA_004024945.1 of Uropsilus gracilis. Taxonomy (NCBI): domain Eukaryota; kingdom Metazoa; phylum Chordata; class Mammalia; order Eulipotyphla; family Talpidae; genus Uropsilus; species Uropsilus gracilis. The sequence continues at coordinate 38,847 of PVHY01006571.1, read as the reverse complement.
ACTACATAATGTACCATAAATAACCTTTTTCCGATTGTCATTTTGTAGTGAAAATCCAAAAAAAAAAAGAGAAAATTTTGTATATCAAAAGGGAAAAATTGATCACACTACTGACTAAAAGCAAAAGAAGCTACTTTGCTCGTGGTAGATATGTTTCTACTTCTATAATCAACAGGGGGAAATAAGAAATGTATTTCTGAATTACTCAAACTTTTGAGAACTATAATCAAGAAACTCATCAAAAGTAGGTGGGGTGTTTTCTTTAAAATTTCCAATGGGAAAACATATCAGCAATAAATAACAAATGCATATATTATTGAAAGTAAAGACTCTACTATGAAGTGGGAAATGAGACTGGTAGTGCGAATACAAGTAATTTGTCAGAGAATGACCACACACTTGAAACAGAATGATTCTTATCAAAACCTGTGATAGAGTAAACTAGAATTCTCAGTTCCATGCAGTTTTCTTCCTGGGCCACTTCACTTCATCCTCAGCATGTGCAACATCCCAGCCCAACACAAATCTCCCTCTTCTTTAGACTTAACCTCTTTAAAGCTCATGAATTTCGCAGGAACCACACATTCTGGTCTAATGTGAGGAGTTGTTTCCTTGTTTGCATTGAAAAGGACTAAGCAGTTAACATACCTGTGTCACTAGAGCTGATAGAAGTAGTAAATCTGACACATCTCCAATTTTGCTTCTTTTGTTAAAATAGAAATAAAGAGATTTTGCTTTTTAGGATATTAATTCCCAAGTGGGGATAGTACAGAAGGGCTACAATTTTAACAACATTTTAATAACATTTTAATAAAAGGAAAGCTGATAGAGGACTGAAAACTAATTTAGAAGACTAGAAAAGATTAATACTAATCTAGCAAGTGAGGAAAGCCTAATTGTGTGCAAAGAAACCCAAAAGGCTCAGGTGTTCAAAGATCAAGATCTTCCACAATGGGGAGTTACATTAGGAAAACTGGTGAAGAACAATTTCAGAAGTAACTTGAAATCAGATTCCCTTTTACGCCGTAAAATTCTCTATCACCAGATCGAAGTGCATCCTTTTGGGACTTTTAATATAACAATCATAAATATATAAATGAGCTACCAAGATTCCCAGACAGTTGAGATAAACTTGCAACAGGGAAAGTTAAGATTAAGGAAACAAAGAACAGGATAAAGAAGAAACAAAATGTCTGCAAAGAAAAGTTCTGAACTCAATAATCCTTTAAACACAAAGGAGTTAATAAGGTACTATTAAAAGGACCTTCCAGTTATCAAAAGAAAATTCGTATTTTAAAAATGGGACAATCATTTTTTAAGTAACTCAACAGAGCTATTAGGATATAAAATTTGACAAAATTTAAGAATTGCTCTGAAAGAAAAGCAAAAAGTAAAATAAATTGAAAATGAAAGTAAGAAAAAAATTAAGAGCTTGTGTGCTTGGCGTAAATTCGTATTTTCATTAAGAAGCACATGTGTGACTTTTACAGTAGTATGACTTTTTAAGAAGTTTTTGACTTTTTAAAGTTAGATGATACTAAAAACTTTATAATTAAAAATTTAGCTGCCTGGTGATAGGCAGGAGTGTGGCCGTTGTGGGAGAACACCAGACCATACCTCCGGTGTAGTCACTAATCAATGACTGTACAAAAATGAACCACAATATAAGTAAATAAATAAATCTAGAAAAAAAAGTAAAAAAAAAAGTTAGCAGATCCCCCACCCACTTTTTCCAACTCCCTATTTGGTGATTTCAGCAGCAATCGCTTTCACTCTTCCCTCTACCATTTTGACATTTAATTAACTTTACGTTTAAAGAAAACATGTATTTTGTGATGCTTAAGTATGTCAATTTTAGACATAATCCAACCACTTTCTATTACAGTAGTTGAGAATTTTACTGTCTTATACTTCCATCCTCCCTGCTTTCCCTACTCCATGATTCAAATGTAGCTGTATTCATTTTAGATTAAATCAATATCCAATCATGTCTATGTAAATATTACTCACAGATGAGAACTGTACTATGATTACGCTCCCTTTCTTTTATTTGTGATGAAGTAATTATTACTGTCTTCTTTTTTATTTAGGTACAATTTACACACCATAATATGCACTCATCATTACAAGTCAAAGAACAATTTAATGGATTTTGATAAATTTATAGAGTTATGAAACTATCACCACAATCTCACTTTGGAACATTTCCATCACCATCCCTCCTCCCCCTTCCACCCAACAAAACCCCTTTGCATCTGTTTGCAGTCAATCCTGCTTCCACTTCCAGCCCCAGGCAAACACTCATCTGTTTTCTGTCTCTATAAATTTGCCTTTTCTGGAAACTCTATATAAATTCAATCATGCAACATGTACTCTTCTGTGTCTGGCTTCTCTCATTTAGCATAATATTTTGAGATTCATTATGTTGCAGCATGTATCTGTAGTTTGCTCCTTTTTATTGTTGAGTAGTATTCTATTTTATGGCTATATAAAACTTTTCTAATCCACTCACTAGTTGATGGATATTTGGATTGTTTCTGCTTTTTGTCTATTACAAATAATGTTGATGTTAATATATGTGTACAGGTCTTTGTATGGATTTGTATTTTCATTTCCCTTGAATTGTGACTTAGGCATGAAAGCACCAAGTTGTATAATAAGTTTAACTTTTGCTTTTGTGTTTTATTTGTATTGAAATATAACTGGCATATTGCTATATGATTATCCTCTAACTTAAGCTCACACCTCTATTGCATTACATAATCATCATTTCTTTTCTGGTCGGAACAATTACATTCTAGTCCCTTAGCAAGTTAGATCTGCTATTTTTTACTTTTTAAAGAAAATTGCTAATGTGTTTTCCAAAGTAACTCATTTTAAATTTCCACAAGCAATGTACATGAGTTCTCCTTTCTCCATCCACATCTACCCTTAAAATTGCCACTTTTTTTTTTGTTGAATCATTTCAGCAGATAAAGGGCAATACTCATTTTAATTCACATTTCCTCAATGACTATTTTGATTATCTATTCATGAGCTTATTAACCCGTGATCTTTTTTGTGAAATGTCTGCACAAATGTGTTGCTCACTGTATTCATTTTTTATTATTGTCCTAACAGATTACCAAAAATGTGGTTGCTTAAAACATCCCAAATCTATTCTCACAATGTCATAAATGAGAAGTGTAGTTGGGCTCAGCTGAACCTTCTGCTTAGGATCTCACAAGACTGAAATTAAATTATCAGCAGGATATGTTCCTTCCTGGACACACCAGGAAAGAACTCTCTTTTAAGATCCCTCAGGTTATTGAACAAATTCATTTCCCTGTGATTGTAGACAAATCTCTGCTTCCTTCCTAGCTGTCATCCAAGCAACTGGTCTTCATTTCAGTATTCCTTCTTTTCTTTTTTTTTTTATCTGATGTTCTAAATGCAGGGAGCTGCATTTAGAAGATGGGAGACTCCATCTTCTCCTTCTACCTTTCTTTAACTCTAGGTTTTAAAAGCTAGTGTGATTAGACTGAGACCACCCAAAAATTAAAATAACATTCCTACATTAAATTCCATATTTAATTACATAAAATTTCATATCATGTTGCAAAACATATTCATAGATATCAACAGGGATACTAGGGATGTAACATGTTGCCTAAAGAACGTTTAGTGTTTTTAGATGGATTAGTTGTCAAGTTTTTAATAATTGTCAAATGTTTTATATATTCTGAACATACTTTTTAGCAGATCTATCAGAGATTCCACGTTTCTTTTTTGCAGTTGGACAGAGAGAGAATATTTTGCTTTGTGAGTTGCATAGGATCTCTTGCATTTTCCATTTTTAAAAATGTTTTAAAAATATAAAAAGTTATTTCCTCATAGTTCTTAATAAAAATAAGCTGCAGGTCATAGTTTAACACTGGACCCTGATCTGTCTTATTTGCAAATATTCTCCCCTAGTTGGTAGCTTGTCCTTTTTAATTTACTTTGATGCTTTGGAAAGAGTATCTTGGACAGATATAATGATAACCTTCAGGACCTGTATCAACAGACTTTGGTACTTAGATATTATCCCTCCCTTTCAACCAATGGGATGTGGCAAGCGTACACAATTAAGCCAAGTGTACAACTTAAAAGCATACCACTCATCTTGCTGTGTCTGCCCCTCTTCTTCTTGGTTTTGAAGAAGCATGCTGACATGCATGAATCCCACAGCCCTCAGGATACTGCCAACAAGTCTACTCGTGCAGAAATGAACCTGTTCTACTTGAGCCCTGATGAGACCTTCTATCCTGACTAATATCTTAATTGCATCCTCATAAGACCCTAAGCAAAGGACCCAACTGAGCTAAGCTCTATGGAATACATATGTACTATTTTTAAGTCACAAATAGTGGTAGTAATAGTTGTGGTGATTTGAGACACAGTATGGAAAACTGATGAAAAGAGCAAATGTCTTCTATTAAAAATAATTTTATTGCTTTTTTCTTTAGATATCACTTTCTACAAAAATTCCACCTGACTTGATCACAGCACTTTCCTTCAATGATTTATTCATGTCTTATAGGTCTAATTCCTACCTGAGATGCATCAACTATTTTGAGTTTATTTGTATGAATAGTATCAGACAGGGTGTTATTTAAACATATAGGAATCTAATTGCCCCAGAATCATTTGTTGTAAAGACTATTCTCTCTCCATTTAATTGCCTTGTCATTTTTGCTGGTAATCAAGTGATCATAAACGTAAGGGTTAGTTTGAGACTTTCAATTTCATTGATCCATATGTCTAACCTTACCCAAAGATTCCATATCTGGATTACCAAATATGTACAGTAAGTTTCATAAATGAGTATTCCAAGTTTTTAAAATCAGTTTTGTTTTCAAATTGTATTGACTTCTCTAGGTTCTTTGTGTTTTCAAAATCATTTGGAAGCACTTTGTAAATTTATAGCAAATAAAAATAGATATTCATTCATAAATTTGATAAAGATTGTGCTAAATCTACAGAGAACTGTTATCTTAATAGTATTGACTCTTTCAGACTTGAACATGTGTTTATCCATTTATTACAATTTAATTCCTCTCAGTAGTGTTTTGTAGTTTACTGGGAATACAAGTACTTATTTTGTTACAATTATTCTAAGCATCTTCTTTTTATGCTATCAGGAGTAGAACTTCATTTCCAATTGCCCCTTCCTAGAACATAGAATTTAGAGAAATAGAAGTAACAATTATCAAATGTATATGCAACTACAAAAGGCCCCAAATAGTTTTTAAAAATCTTAAAAGAAAAAGAAAAATGATGACATCACACTTCCTGATTTCAAACAATATTGCACAACAACAGTAACCAAAAGAGCATGGTACTGGAACAAAAACAGAAATTCAAACCAATGGAACAGTATTGAAAGTCCAGGGGGGTAAATCCATATAAGTATGGACAGTTAATTTTTGACAAAAGAATTATGAACATAGTGGATAAAAGATGGTCTTTTAACAATGATACTGGGAAACATGGATAACCACATACCAAAAAAAAGCAAGACCTATATTTAACACCACAGATGAAAATTCACTCAAAATGAATTAAACATTTGGATGTAAGAATGGAACCCATAAAGTACTTGAGAGAAAATATAGGGGACATGCTACAGGACATCTAAGACAAGAATGTGTTTGGGAATAAAACCCTAGCAGCAAAGGAAACAAAAGCAATAATAAAGAAATGGGACTATATCAAACTTAAAAGGTTTGCACCGACAAGGAAATCATCATACAAACAAAAAGGCAACCTACAGAATAAGAAAAAAAATCTGCATACCATATATCTGATAAGGGATTAAACCACAAAATTTATAAGTCCCTTGCAAAATCCAACAACAAAGAAACAAATGACTAGATTAAAATGTAGGTAAAGGACATAAAGCTACTTCTGAAAGAAAACATTCAGATGTTCTAGTGATACGAAAAATGTTCAGCATCATTTATTATAACAGGAATATAAAATAAAGCCACACTGAGATATCACCTAACCCCTGTGAGAATGATCCATACAAAAAAAGAACAGAAATAACAAATGTTGGCCAGGTTGTAGTGAAATAGGAAATCTCATCCACTGTTGGTGGGAATGTAAGCTAGTACACTCTCAGTGGAAAATGGTATTGTGATGTTGCAAGAAAATAAAAGTGAAGATCCCATTTGAACAATCAATACTGTTTGCTATTAGATGTCCACCTACATAATGTGAAAAATTTTAAACGCAAAAATCTTATACATAGTAGTACTGTTTACAACTGAAGAGTAATGGAATCACCCCAGGTTCTTCAACAGAATAGAGAAAAGTAAACACATATATTCAATGGAATATTACACAGCTGTGAAGAAAGATGAAGCGGTGGCATTTGGCACAAACAAATAAACTCTAAGTGATTATGTTGAGAGAAATTAGTCAAAAAATGAAAGGCATGTATCAGACAGTTTCACTCATCTGTGGAATATAAGTAACAAAATCATAATAACAATTACATGCAAATGATAGAAAAAAAATTCCAACTTGACCAAAAAAAAAAAATTAATAGTTATCAGAGAGAATAGGGGAAAGGTTACAGGGGTGGGACACAGAGGCTGATGGGATATAGACGTGGGTAGTTTGGTGGAGACAATAGCATTTGTTTAAAAAAAAGCAAACACTAAATTAAAAAGAAAAATTATTTATGTCTGCAGTTTTATTTATCTTGTATTCTGTGATCTTACAATCATTTATTCTAATGTTTTTATATTCCTTAGGAATTCTATATTTAAGATCATAATTATTTAAGATATAGGAATTCTATATTTAAGATCATTCATTTCCAAAAAGTCAGTTTTAGCTATTCATTTTCAATCTACATTTATTCTTGTACTAGCTAGGGTGTCCAGTACAATATCGAACTGAATATTTAAGGTTGGACATCATTGTCTTACTTCTGATGTCTATTAGAGACAAAGATTCACATGTTTCAAAATTTAATGTAATGTTAACTATAGGTTTTATAGATCTCTTGCAAAGCTCTGAGGAAGTTCCCTGCTATTCCCAATTGATTGATTTTTATCATGGGTGCTTTTTTCCAATGTTTTTGTCATTTGAGATGAGCTTGTGGTTTTTATCCCTTTTTCAATAAATATATCACACTGATTTATTTTCATATGTTGAAACAAACTTGTGTCTCTGTGATAAGCCTCACTTGGCTATGGTGTACTTCTTATTTCATTTGTTACTTTTTTTCTGAGTACTTTTGGGTCTATCAGTTTTAAATCTTAGGTCTGGGTTTTGTGGATTTTTTTTTTCAATTATTACTTTACTTGTTTGTTGGTCCATTCAGATTTTCTGTTTCTTAAGTCAGTTTTAGTAACTTGTGTGTTTTAGTAAATTGTCTTCTTCAGCCAATTTTTGACATCACACCATTGATATTTCCTTATTGTGAGGAGTCAGGCTAGGGAAAGTGAGGAAGGATAAACAAGAGAGATTGAACTCAGTCAGAGTCTGGGACTGAATGTAAGCATGAATCATCCAGCAAATTTATTAAGTCTTAGAAAGCTTTTTATACAGTGTAAATGAATGATTTACAATTTGTTTTTTTTTAATAATCAAGTAATTTATATATAAATTTCACATCTTTGTAATCCCCAGGATTCACTAAACAAGGAAGAAGTAGCTTTGGAAAAATCAGATTAGGCAAAACACTAGTTCCTGTGGAATACATGGAGGCAGAGGATTCATTCATTAACTTGTTGTTATCTCTTAGGGAAAATCTCCAAGGGTTAATATTGGAGGAATGAGGCCACCACTCACGGGGGGGCAGGACCATGTTATTCCATCTTCAGTTTTCTGAAGCCAAATAAGATAGTGAAATGAAGTTTTCTTCATTACAGCATGAGTCCTCACTGGTTATTGTGGTCAAATACCTGAAGTCAGTGAGGCTTGTATCCTGTTTTTAGACCTGTATGAGAGTTGGGATCATTACCGAATTTCAGGCTGTTTGAATCTTTAGGTCTCCATTTATTCTCTGCCATGCTCTTCCAGGTCTTCTCTGTACATATGCATAACCTTCAGCAGCCATACCTGAGGACCTTAGCTACCTCTTTTATGGATAATTTTTTGAAATGGACCTGCTACATTTCTGATTGATTAACAGGTCTACCACTCACATCAGTGAGTATCACAATCCCAGGCTTGGTTGCATTTCTGGCTTGTTGGTTTCTTTTCTATCAAGGTTACTACTATTACTAGCAATACTTTTGGGTTGGCATTTCTTGTTTGTTTGTTTGAGGGGAGTGTCTTGTTTTCCAAGTCAAGTCAGTTCCTTTAAGTAACAAAACTGCTGGTTTTATGATTGGCATGGTGCAAGTATCAACTGAGTGAAAACTGGATGGAACAGTTCAAGGCAAAAAAATTCCATTACTCTTGCCTGAAATTCAGCAATAAATAGATAGATAAATAGATAGAGAGACAGAGAGATAGATAGAAATAGAGAGATAGATAGAGAGACAGAGATAGATGATAGATAGATAGATAGATAGATAGATAGATAGATAGATAGATAGATAATAAAAAATAAATAATAATGATAGCTGCTTTCCATTGTTTGCTTTCCAGAGTTCTGAGTTATTATTTTTTTTTCCTAAAAATGCATCAAGCTTTATACTTCTTTTTTTTGTAAGGAGGATGCCACTCTTCTTACTTTGCAACAACTGAAATCCCTGCACAGGTATCCCATACACATTTCTGTTTTCATATCTTTTGTTTTCCCATTATATTTATTGCTAATTTATTGCTACCAGCACCTTTGAAATGATCAAATATGGAGTTTATTTACTGAGCCAAACTTCACTTTGACAAAACATTTGAGAACCTAAGGTGCAGACAGAGTGCCTGTAGTGACTAGCCACACATTTATTTTTGCTTCTGTAGCGAAGATGGGAGTTATACACTGGTTCTGTGTTCTCCATGGAGCCAAGGTACTGGTTCCAAGGGGCTGTTTATACTCTACATGAAGATTATATTCTGAAAGTGAATGCCAGGAACAGATTTATTATCTTTTCAAGAAGGTTCAAGACCTTTGTCAGGAACTGAAGGTAAAATATTAAGATCCTAATTACATAAAAGTTCATTAGATTTCAAAAAATCTTCAATGCTCTTTTGAAAGCTGGGCACATTTGAGTGGTGGCTGATAAAATATTTATTTGCTTGGGTTTACATTTTAAAGCAAAGAACACCCATAGAAATATCGGAGAGATTTATTTTGGCCTGGTTTAATAGGAAGATAACTTGGGCACATGTAAATGAAATCAATCATCCCTTTAAGCCAGCAATCATCGTGTTATGGCTGTGAAGTTTTAGTCAATCTGAAGATTAACTGAGTCCATGATTCCCAAATATTTGCAAACCATCTGGTCAAGTGACAAGATGGACAGTGAAGAGATCCTGCCTGGTCTCTCTACATCTAAGTCAACAGTTTCTCTCTGCTCAATCTTATTAATAATATCCTTCTTCCTGATAATACTTTATGTGATTATAACTATATATTCTACTGTTATTTTTGATGTGTCAAATTAGTTACAATCCCAATTATTCAATCAAACATTAATATAGATACTGTTATGTTATGAATGTATTTTGTATGTGTGACCAAAGTTATTTTTTTTAAAAATACAACAAAATAAAGAAAATAGGCTAATGATTTTCTCCAAGAAATTGGAGAATTATCATATTCTAAGGAAAGAGAGGGGCAGAAAGGAATGAGGTTTATGTTTGTGGAACAGTGAATTAAAAAACATTTAGAGAAAATTGATAAAGATAAACATTAGTTCTTTGAGAAAACCATAATATAATTATAATGCTTTAATAAATCTAATAAACGAGATAGTGACAAATATGGACATCATTTTCATCTTTGAATACTGTGTTCAATTCTATAGTAATGAATTTGCTAATCTTAATTACATGGAAGAATTAAATATCTGACTTAACTTTTAGAAAAAATTTAACTTGTCATGACAACTTACCTAAAGACTACAGAATTGTGTAGGCAATCAATATCTTACTTTATTTTATGAATAAATTATTTTAGCCTTCTGAGAGATTAATCCAGTAAATTCTCATTTGATGTCATTGATAAGCTCTTGGAAAAGACAACTTAGAAGTGAAACAGTACCCCGTGAAAGCAGTTATTTGAAGGAAGTCATTTCCTTCAACATTAGGCTTTTTCTTTATTCTCATCAGTACAAAATGACACTGAATGAAACAACATCATTGGAGGACATACCCCATGTAACACAAATTATTCTCCAACATAATATAAAAGGTAAAAGACATCTCAGCAAAATAAAGAAATAGACTGGTGAATGTTAGGCTTAGAATTTCTTAGATAGGTAACTTTAGATGACCACTTTCAAACTCAAATTCCTCACCTATAAGATGAAATAGTTAAGGTTCAGTTTTCATAAAGCATCTGAATCATAAGTAGAATAACACATGTAGACCTCATCTGATTAGATTCCCAGGGATATAGTACACATCCAGCTCTTAGCATTAGCAATGAAAAAAAGAGTCTGTGATATGAAAACTTTTTAAATATAATCTCTGAAGTCAACAACATGCTAATTTAGTGAACAATAATGCTAAAATACATGCAGTCAAATTCAATAAAGTATAATTAGGCATAAATACAACAATGATTAGTATAAAGACAGGTGCTGATACTACCTCAATAGGTCAAATTAAAAAATATATATTATCACATTTAAAATCATATGCCTGATATTCTTTTCTTGCTGAGGGAAGAAAATAAAACATCTCCTTAATATGATAAACCACCAACATCTTAATGAAATACTAGAAAGATTGCCCTTGAAATCACAAAGAGACAAATAGCTGCTATGTACAGTCTTTAGTTTTGTTCAAGGTAGTAATGTACCTGGTTTTAAATATATATATATATTTCTAAATTATTCTTATAGGTAAATATGGCCTTATGGCACAGACTAACTTAAACTTAAATTCTATAAGCAGGTGAACGTCCCAGCAAGGAACTGGGTGGGAGGTGAGGTGAAGGGCAGCAATAGATAAAAAAGAAGGGTACTATGCACCCTGGTGCTTTTCTTCCTGGAAGAAACAGCGAACAACAGAACCCATCACAGGACTTTGCAGCTAAAGCCACGTGAAAAAGTCAAGGGGCGGAGTTTCCCAAGCTGTTGTACAACCAGAAACACTAGGCCAATAGCCCAGCTCTGAATGGGCCATGCCTTGCCTGTTTACTAATCCTGTCATCCTGAGTGTGGTCTCTAGACAAGCAGTGTCACCTGGGAAATTGTTAGAAATCCAAATTCTAGATCTACTAAATCAAACACCCTGAAGAAAACCTAGAAATATGGATTTTAACAAGCCCTCCAGGGAATTCTGATGCTTGTTTAAAAACCTGAGAAACTCTGGTCTAAGTCACTGTTTTTTCAGGTCTCTCAAAAACCCAAAAGCAATTTTGACCAAAAAATAAATTTTGCTAGTGAGAACTGTCAAATTTAAAAGTCAGATGACACACTTAAATTTTTTTGAAAACATAACAAAAGATTTACATTCTTCCTGTATGAAAGTAGTAGCATAAATAAGAAAACATTAAAATCAGACAAAAAGGCTCAGCACACAATGTGAAACTGATGGTTAAATGCAGCATTAATTAAATATAAATCATACAAACATATATTGGAAACAAATGTAATACAATGGGGCTCATCAATTTTTGAGAGCAATACTCATTATCTTAACTGTGATGAAGATTTTAGGGGGTATATTTGGTACCACAGGGTGTCTGAAGAGCATAGCAAATTTTATTTATTCTATAATGAAATTCTAGACCATAGCATCAGTAAGATATATCATGTCACATATATGATAGGTAAAATCTACCTATCATATGCCCATTCTTAGTAGTCAAACCCTTCTTTTTTATCATGGATCTATTCTTACGTAGAAAGTGATAGAAATTTGGAATCTCTATATAAATTTGGAATCTCTATTTTGAAGGATGGAGGTACAAACTGTACTGATCCATGGCACTGTCATGTGCTGCTGAAAGCTTACTGGTGACATCAGTTTCATGGTGACACAGTTGAAAACTTAAAATTCACAGTAGTTCACATTTAGGCCCTAAAAGAGCAAATGATTTGTCTTCCTGTTTGGGGGTTACCAAGGTAGTGCGTTGGCAGCTTGACAGGTAAGGAAACCAAGGAAATAGATAAAACAGAGGTTGAAATGTTACCCCAGCCGGGCATGGTGGTGTGTGTTTGTAAGTGACAGCTTATGAAGTCATGGGAGGTCTGGGGATCGTGGTTCAAGTCCCACTCCAGGCAACATAGAGAGATCTAGTCCCAAAAAATAGCTGGGGGTGGTGGCACACGCCTGTAATCCTAGCTACCTGGGAAGCTGAGACTGGAGATTGCTTGAGTCCATAATACCATGGGTAACGTGAGCCTGCAGTTCCACGGGTAAAAATAGCGAGAGTCTCAAAAAAAAAAAAAAAATTATCCCAGAGTATGGGCCAGAAATACATTCCATACTTTCTAAACTTTCATGTATTAAAAAACTGTGACGCACAAATAGATATTTTCAAGTTATAGTGCCTACAATGATTTGTCTCAAGTTCAAATGATTCATTAAAATGTTTTAGCTCCCATCTCTATCTTTAAATGGGATTCTGATATTCTATATCTTTAATGGGATCTTGAATTTTCAACCCAATTTAAAAAGTCAAACTTATTCTAATTTATTGTTAGAAATTGTTCAACTCTTTTAAACAAAATTAGGTGTGATTTTGTCAAAGTTCACATTAAGCAGCTTGTCCTTAGGATGATTTTGCTACCATCATGTAAATACAAGCATTCTGCAACTACCATTTCTGTCTTCCTAATTTGTGCATTGTACTAAAAACTGAAAAACAACAAACTACAATCTTTGATCCAAAGTTTTGTTTTAGTTCAACCTTTGTGGATATAAGGAATACAAACTGACTGGCATTGCTAACTCAAAAAAAAAAAAGCAGCTTACTGTAAGGGTTTTCACTTAAAGAGAAACAGACTAAGTCTGTGGTAGAACTGTCCTTGGGGACATTGAAGGTGAGTATATGTTCAGTTTCCAAGAATCTGGAATCTATAATGTTTATTCTCCTGACCCTTTGCCAGCACAACACTGTTTCTTCTTTCTGTTTCACTATCAGCAGACTTTCTCTGAGTTTCTGGCCTTCCTATGTTTTTCACAAGACCCTATAACAAACTCTCACTTCATCTCTCCAAGAGAAATATGATTAGCTGTGTATTTTTCTGTGACATTAATAGGTGCAGAGACAACCTATGAATTTTTCCCAAAGTCAAGTGTCAATGTTACCTGATTGGGTCATCTGGTGGGACAGAAGTCACCCATGCAACAGGTGATACAGTTCCCTTGAAGAGAGATAGCACAGAAGGTGATTTTAATTATAATTGCTAGTATATCAGGCCTGAGGAAAAATGGACCCAATATGTGTCATGCACACAAAATCTTACCCTTGTATTTGTATTTTGGGAAACTTTCTATATGAACATGGATAACTTACTCATTATTTTCACAGTTGCAAAATTGTCCATTGTATAAATTTACTGCAATGTATTTGGTCAGTGTTGGAGTACAAAAGAAATCATCCTATACTCTTCTGCTCAGGCAGGAAGAATAAGCAAATTTCCACCAGATAGGTTAGCAGAAGAAAAACAATTTAATGACAAACCTTTGAAGAATTCATATGGTTGTAAATTATCAAGTATAATAGGGCAAACCAGGAATATTTATCCTGCATATTAGGACCTGAATATAGGATAAAATGTAGGAGATTGCAAATACCAAAGCTATACTAAGGACAAGCTGGGTAATGTAAACTTTGGCAAAATCACATCTAATTATGTTTAAAAGATTGGAGCAATTTCTAGTGATAACTTAGATTTATAATAAGTTCAACTTTTCAATTGGTTTGAAAATTTTAAAATTTCACCATTATTCTGAGAATAAAGATGAGATTCCTAGATAGAGACAAGTTTACTGATAAACTAGAACTCAACAAGATCCCCAAACTATACTCTTCTAGATCATAAGAAGGAGTACTAGCTTATGAACAAGAGATATCTAGGAGCTGCAAACCACTAAGGTGTATATGCTCCAAAGAGTTTCTGCCAGTCACTACACAAAAGCAAGGGATCCATATAAGATGGGCAAGTGCCCTGTCAAATAGGGCTGATCCAAAGCAGGGTCACTAAGAACCAAAAGTTTTGCACCCATCTAAGTTACCTTTTGGCTGAGAACAGCCAAAAGAGATAAAGTTAGTCTGGGACAGAAGGAAAGACACAAAAGTACATATCAACATAACTGCTGCCATTATATCTGCAAAGGACAGATTCCATTCTTTTCTCTCAACCATGTTTCCTTCTAGTCTCCTTCTCACCAGTATCAGGGAACAGGCAGGGCTACAGAAGCAAAAGCACAAGAGCCCATCTGCCTGTCATATTATATGACTTCACACAGTAGCTCAGCTACACCTCTAGTTCCCAGCAGTTCCTGTCTTCAGGAAGCCCAGTTCATGGTACACTGGACCGATAGCCCAAAGGTGGCTGCATGTAAGCAAGGGTGGAGAAAATGACACTTCCTTTTCATAGAGGTGTATCTGTACCAGGAGAGCCATGATTATTTCTTGGATTAGGAAAAGGGCAGTATCTTCTTTTATTTGGGAGAGGTAAAGGTCTTGGGCAAAAAACAAGTTTCTCCTGCTTTTAGGGGCCTCATTGCTTTCAACATGAAATAATCTGCATTCTTTAGGTAGTGATAGTAAATCTCCTGAGACTCATAGAGCCGTGTCTGACTTTAATGTCCATCTCAAAGTGGCAGAAAGCCTATTCTGAGCCTATTGAGAAAAGTCTGCCTGACCCTTTTTGAGGGGACTGATCCCAAACTAGTCAGCTATCGATTCTATGTGGGGGTATATTTTTTGGTGTAGTTACAAAACTACTAAAAATACTACTCATTTTGATGCCTGTTTGTATTCTGCCAATTGTATCCTGATAAATGGGAACTGGGATAGTGCTCTGTTATTATATTATAGCAATAGCATATTATGTTTTTATTATTTTCTCTTGAAATGAAGACTACTTTCAATTAGTCATTTATCCAACAAATAGTATTACTGTAATGTGAGTGGCAAGGCAATCTTTATAAAAAGAGATTATACATAATGTCAAACTCAAGTAAATTAGCAACAGCGTTTGAATGTCTCCATTTTTTACTTAATAACCACTATAAAGATTATTGCTAATTTATGCAAGCAAAACAATTAAGAGTTTAACTTTTGCTTCCTGAAAAAGTTTTAACTGCAGTAAACCTTTCATATGTGTATATATATATTATTCAAATACCTAAGCATATCAAACTTTGGAGTTTTGAATAATTTTGCATTCAAATGTCTACAGGCCTAGTTGTTTCATATTAAAAATATTTTATAAATGGTACTGTATCTCAAGGACAATTTTAAGAAGTACATTCAATTTTAACTACTTTTAGAACTACAACAGATTGCATAAGTATCCTGCAAGCTAAAACTTATGATAGTTTCCTGTTACCCAGTGATTAAAATCATAGACATTTTGCGTGTTAAGGTGACAGCACATTGGGTCTGAGGTTTTGCTTTTGTGTGTATGTGTGTGAGAGTTACTTGGTGCTACAGAATTTGACCAGTTATGGGATATTATTCAATTTTTTTACTTGCAGTATTAAAACTCTTTTAAGGATTACCACATAGTTACTACTTCTACTACTTCAAATTCTTCAAACAGCTCCATTTACTAACAGTTAATTTGGTATGTTTTAGGGTAGTCTTTTAGACAAACTACATTGGCATCCACTTAGTAGTGTAGTGGACATTTGATTTCTCTCCTGAGATTCATACTAAGCTGAAAGATAAGTGAGCACTCCAAAAGAAATAACATATTAATGCACATTAATATATGCCACATGCTAAAAGTACTATTTAATAAGCTGATAGCAGATTAATTTAGGAAACTGGTACTCAAAAGTTAACTTGAATTTTAAAAGAGGCAACCTTTTGAAATGTTTCAAGGATGTTTTAAAAAGGCCTAAAATGGAGTCATTCATGCTAAGACCCAAGACTTAATACCTAAATACAGTTTCAGCCTCTCCCAAAAGTAGAAACTGAAAAGAATCAAACTGAAGTTTCTTGGTTAGCACTGCATAACACATCTCCCCATTACATCCCAACATTTCCCTAAAGGAAGAGACTTTGCCTGAAATAAAAATTCCTTTATTTTGATTATAATCTTGACACACCACCTTTCTGGTTATAAAAACTTTCTATTTTGTGTAACTTCTTACTGGCTTTTTCACTTTTGCTAGATAGGATGCTGCCTGACTAATAATTATTTAATAAAGTCAATTAAATATTTTAAATTAATGCAACTGGATTTCTGTTATTTATCCTCCCACCCAGGATCCAGTAAAAATATGTAAAACTAAGAATTGTTTTTTTTTTTTAATATGGAGATTAAAACAATTGTGACAAGGGAAATACCAGTAGAAAATCAAAATTTGAAGCAAAAGAACAGAATAATTTTGACATGTCTCAATATTTGCCAGGACTAAATTTTAAAATCTAGTTTCAGGATTACAGTCAGGCAAACTGAAGAATGAAAACACTGCAAATTATGAAGACAGAAGTAAATATCAATTCCTCAGTAGAAATAAAGATTTTTTTACCTTGAAATGTTTTGTTTTTATTGATAAATATAACATGTATACAGAAAAAAAATATTTGGCTTCATGCAACTAACAAGGAGAAAATGAAAAAAAGTAATTAGGACAGATGCTTCCCTTCCTCAGTTCCTTTAATCTTTGTTCCTTCTTCTAGTCCTAAAGCAACCATTGTTCTTTTATGGTAAACACTTCACTGACCTCTTTATAATTTTATCACTTAAACTTACATCCCTATTTTAGGGGTTTTAACTGAGTAGCACATTATGGCTTTAATCTTCACTGATGTCATTACAAGGAGGTTGATAATATTTGTACATAGTTGTTCATTTTGATTTTCTCTTTTGGAGAACGTGCCACAGTATCGGGCTTATTTTTCTTATTTGCAGTTGATCATTTTCTTAGTGATTTCTATTAGTTCTTCATGCATTTTGAATATGGGCCCTTAATTTTACATTTTACAAATTCCTTCCCCGATCTGTGTCTTGCCTTTGCTTTTCTTCAGTGTTGTCTTTGGATGGATAGGTGCACTCATCAGTTTAAGGTAGTCAGATATATAATTATTTTCTTTATGGTTGGTATCTTGGTTGGCTATAGACAGTCCATTTCTTAGTAAAACTTAAGCATCACCATTACCTTTATCTGAAAGATATACAGGAAAAGAATGATCTGAAGTCAGATTGAAGATTAATCTCTTTTCTTACCTGACTGCAAATCTTAAATAGGGTGAGGTCAACATTGTTATGCTAATTTAACTCCCAAGGCTAGTGTTCTAAGGCCCACAGAGGGGATCATAGCTGAACCTAGCCTGGGTGTGACCCATAATCCCATCATCAGGATTGATGATGGGAGGGGGGAGCAAGGAAAAGGGGAATATAAAAGAGGTGCAGGGCCTAGAGGAAGGAGAAATTTGGAGAATTTGGTATGGAGAATTTGGAGTATGATCTAGAGATTAGTTGAGAAGCGAGCTGATCAGGCTTCTGGAGCAGGAGCAGACAGTTTTGCTTTGGAAAAAAGAACCCAGAAGCTATTTAACTTTTCCGGGCTCCCAGTCTTCCAGTCTTTGAAGGTCCAGGAGCTGGATGAAGGGGGAGAAGAGGAGTTCATCTCAGAGTGCCGAGCTGCCCTGATGACCCAGAGAGGAGAACAAGTGAGAGAGAAAGAGAGGCCAAGCTGAACCTCGTGCTGGTTTTGGAACCACGCAATACTGACTGAGGGCTGAAGATCAGGACAGAACCATACTGAGGTAAAAACCCACGCAGCTCCAGGAGCAGCAGAAGCGGGGTTCCTTCCTGTTTGGGACACTTGTGAGGGTGCGGACTATTAGACTCTTTTAAAAAGTCTGTCTTTTCCTATGTGAATAAATCCCTGTGCTTACCCTTATCATGAAAGTTTGATCTCTGGGAAACTGCAATATTCAGTGTCACAAGTATAACATGATCTTCCATTTATTTAGGTCTTCAATTTTTTTCAAAAATGTTTCATAATCCTATGTACAATCTTTGGTTCTATTTGGTTCGCTATCAAATAAGTCCCAGTTATTTGATCTTGGGTGCAACTATAAATCATATTTCTTTAGAACGCCAACATTGTTGCTATTTAAATACAACTGGTCTTTAGTACTGACGTTCTATCAGCTGTTCGGTAAAATCAATTTATAAATGTGATTTTCCCTGATTCTTTGGATTACTCATGTCCATACCATTTATGGAACTATTTTTCTTTCCTTTTAGTTTACTCCTCTCATTACCCACTCGTGAAACACTAAAACTCACTATAATCTGAAAGTGAATGTGTAATTTTAGTTTTAAGCTTTGTAAAAGACGTCAATGGATTCCGTCTTCTTTCCCTCTCACACACTCACTATCATCTGCGGTGTCCAGGTCCAGGCCCCTATAGTCAATCCTTCCCAAGTCTCAAACAGAGCAGCTCCGGCGGCCGCTAGCGGAAGCGCACGCCTCCGCCCCCTGACCGCTCCGCCCCCCGGCCAGACACAGCCAATCAGCAGGCGCCTCTTACGAGCGCCCACCAGCCAAAATGGCGGCGGCCGTTGGCGTGCTGTCCCGTGTCTAGTGCCGTGGCTCTCCGAATCTCATCCCAAAATGTGAAGGGAGAAACGGCCAGTGGAGGGGGATCTTAGGCAATGAGTCGGCGAAGGAAACATGGGGACAGCCCCAGCCTGAAGAGCACGCCGCGCAAAGCGGCTGAGGAATGCAGCTCGGTGGTCGAGCCAGGGAAGAGGCGGCTGAGGTCGGCCCGCGGCTCGGGGCTCCGCGGGGCCGGAGAGGCCACTCCCGTGCCCCTGCCGCAGCAAGAGCAGCCTCCAGCAGCCGCTTCGTGCAGTAAAAGTAACCCTGAGGGTGAGATGTTGGCGGCGCGGCCTCTGCAGTTCTCGGCTGCAGCCCCTCAGCCCAGCTTGCACCGGGCGAGCTGGGAGTGCGGGTGGGGGAGGAGTCTCCAGTGTTTTCTGCCTCTGGGCTGCTGGCTTCCGAGTCCCCAAACTGCTCTCCGTCACTCCCCCATGGCGCAGCTCGGCTCTCCCAAAGTGTGGGCACTGTCGCGTGAGGTTTTACCACCCCCTTTTCACCCCTGCCACAGGCATGAGTCGTTGTGTTTACCTGTTCGGGGGAAGCTGGCTAACAGCTAGGCTTCTCTTGCAGCCATCCGTATCGGCTTGGCGAGGAAGAATACAGCTTATTCCCCGAGTAGTGTTTGTTTGTTTTTTTTTTTTTACCCCTAAACATTTTGACTGATTGCCTTGAGAGAAAGAGTCACATAAAAAGTTTCAAATTTCCCTAGTATCTCTTAGGATGCATAAACCGGAAGTTGCTAGGTATTGTATCCCCGGAAGTGGGACATCAGCAGTTTGCATGAAGTTTAGTACATCTTGTTGGAAACTGGAACTCAGACCAAAAGCTCTTTCCGAGAACAAGTTCTTAAAATAAAACTTTTTTTTTTTTTATGTTGTCTTCCTTGGCCTTTGTTTGCATTGTCCATAGACCAGTTCCTGAGTAACCGAAATCTATAGAAATTGAAAAGTGATGCTCTGTAAAACTCCCCTCCCCCAAGGGTCAGTAATGCTTTTTGAAGTCTTTTGTATAAGTTGGGTGGAGTTGGTTAAAGGGGGCCAAACCCCAATTTTGACTGGAGTTTCTGTTGGGATATGTGGGTTTTGAAATGAGTCTAAATTTAGGCGG
The DNA here is from genome assembly GCA_004024945.1 of Uropsilus gracilis. Classification (NCBI taxonomy): domain Eukaryota; kingdom Metazoa; phylum Chordata; class Mammalia; order Eulipotyphla; family Talpidae; genus Uropsilus; species Uropsilus gracilis. The sequence continues at coordinate 18,844 of PVHY01006571.1, read as the reverse complement.
TTTCCGAAGCCTCCCAATTTCCATGGGCAATAAATTTGCAAACTGGGGTACACAGTATTTTACACGCATGCAGTTTTCTAGAGCATCTTAGTAGAACTGCGATTTACAACGTCAAATGTGTCAAGTATGACAAGAATTTTTTTGTGAAACTTTGTAATTGTGGTTACAGTAATAATCGGAAAAAAATTTACGCTTGGGTTTTAAAAACTATATGGGGTATTGTGATGTAAAGTAAATAACAAGTGTTATTTTTGTTTCATTTTATGTAGAAAGGTATGAAACCCCAGAGAGAGTGCTGAAAATGGATTTATTGTCATCAAGCTTCAATTCTCCTAATGATCCGGATGGACTGAATGATATATTTTGGGATCAGAACTCTCCAATGACAAAACAGTTAGGTAATTTGTTAACTTTTTTATCCTGGTAAATCATTTGAAAAATAACTAGGATGTAACTATAGAATTTTGGGGGGAGACATATAATATTTATATGTATGTGATGCCAGAATGAATAGTGATCTAAGCTATGCTAATCAAAATTGTTTTCTTAACAGTGGCCTTTATTTTTAAAAATTAGAGGAGTTTTTGGTTTACGATTTATAGAACTTTTTTTTTTTTTTTAGGTAAAGGAAGAAAAAAACAGATTTACATCACAGATAGTGATGAAATTTCACATATAGTTAGTCGTATTGCTCCTCAGGTAAATATCACTAACTTTTTAGTTTACTTTAAAACAATGAAAAATACTCCACTTATTCCTTGTGTAATTTATTTGAATGCAAAATTTTGGTAGCTTTTACAGCTCTCTTTTCCAAAAATGAGCAGCAAAGATTGCTTTTGTTTTCTCCTACTGAAACGCATGTTTGTTTGGTTTTTTAAAAGAAACAATGTGAAATTAACTATGGCTTTTCCCCTGCATTTATCTTCCTTTTTTTTAGAGTGATGGCTTTTGTTTACTTTTCTAATAATGTTTAACAATATGTGGCATCATTTTTCAAGTTACTAAAATAACAAATCAGACGAGTTTTTAGTGGTTAGTGTTTGTTTTACTGTCTCTGGCCTTTCTTACCTAATGAAGCTACCCTTAGTACTTATTGATATACAAGATAATCAAGAAACATTTATAAAAGTGCAGAGAACACTGAATTTGGAGTTAATTCTCATTTCACTCTCGATTGGGTCACTGTAAGCAAGTCAGTTAAACTCTCTGAAATTCAGTTCATTCAGATTTCAACTAGAATTATAACTCTTCTTGATCTCTTTATTAGATTATTAATGAGGATTAAATTAGATGAAAATTCTTTATAAAACAGTGTAAGTGTAAGGTTATGTTATTTACTTCATGACAGCCATCTTCCTATTTTCTTATTTCAATTTTTATAGTGTATAAGTGAAATAAAAATACAAGTTTAGAGTTTTGCTCTTGTTTTATTATTCAAAAATATTTAAATTAAGAGACCATCCATATTTGCTTAGTTTCTTTTCTGTGAGAAATACTCTGCAGAAAATTCTGTTTTGGAAGAACTTGGAGAATGACTCCATGTTGACCATAAACAGTATATGGCACTGGCCCAAACTAGTTACAAGGAACCATCTTAGATGTGGAGAAGAAGAAATCAAGATTTTCTTAGTGGCTTTAAAGTATCCAAAATTACAATAGCACAGTCAAAACAATTCTGTTGCTACTAGCTTTGCATTCCTATTTGGCATGTCATAGAAATTCATTTTACATATGCTTCATTAGTTAAATAGCATTTATACCATAATACTGCTTACTTCATAAGTTAACAATAGATCTTCATTAATTGTGGGTTTCACATGAAAGAAGTATAATAAAATGTGTTCGGGCTAGCCAGTCTAAATAGTGATAAAAAGATAGTTGAGTAAATTATTGGACTCTTTACCTAAGTGGGCTAGAAATAATAGTTTGCATAAAGAAATGGCAGTAGTATACAAGTGGTAACTTGTGTAGAAGGAAAAATACGGTGAAATTAGTTGCTTTTAAATGTTAACCCTTTTCAACTTTTAAAAGCAATATAAATCTTTGGTAGTATCAAGCTTATGTCATGTTCTCAGAATGACATATTAATGCTGTTTATTTTTATGGAAGTTACCCTTAAATAGTTGCTTAAATCACCTTAGCATCTGTAGAGATGGAAGTTTTTAAAAACAATATGCCCTTTCATTTTAAGCGTAGTCATTTTACTTTCTGTTTTATAGAATGTTGTTATTTGAAAAATGGTATGTTTACCATCATTTTCTTAGAGTTTTACAAGGTATATTTTTAGAATGAAATGAGGTGGTAATGTGTGTAGCACTTAGTTGGGAATAAATAAATCATGTAATTATGAAGAAGACATAACAAATATGCAAATTGAACCTGTAAGTATATAAAGTTGGATATTCTTTTATTGTCTAGAAACTGGATGAATTTTAAAATTACTTAAATAATGGAATGCTATAGTCTTTAGATTGTTATTGAAACAAGGTAAAAAACAGTGAATCTGAAAGTGAAATGAATGATTTTCTTGACTATTAAATGACCAAGTTATAGGAATCTTTACCTAAACTTCCTAGTAATTATGTGATTGGCATAGATGTGATTGGCATCTTCTTTGCATCTGGCATTTTCTTTGAAACGTCAACAGTCATGAGTAGTGCTTGCTTTCAAGTGGCTCATAATTTGCTGTTAAGAATATTTTTTACTTGTGCAATATCCGTAGTATAAAAATAGTTAACCTGTTTGATTGTTGGTTTGGTTTGTACTACAGGGAAAATTCATCCACCCAATTTCTGGTTATTTGACCAAAGATAAAAATAACCTGCTTTCAAATGGCCTTTTCCTTAATATTGGTTAAACTTCTTTTGTCCATCTTTTCACTTATTTTTCTTCTTATCTCTGCCTTATTCTTATCTCTGCCCTCTTCTTATCTCTAACTCAGTAATGACCTAAATTCTATTTAACTATCCTCAGTTCAGATCAAAAAGAATTGCTCAACTTTAGATAAAGATTATAAAGAGGATATAAGGAAAATTTAGAAAATTAGAAAAATTTAGAACGTTAATTGATACAAAAGAGATATGTATCTCTCTTTGGTCTTAATTCTTAGGATTTCTCCTGTAAATAGTGTGTTTCTGATACTAATGCTTATTTTTATGACTGCTTTAATGAAACTGAGAAGTCAATTTTATTTTGATAAAAAAGTGGTTTCATTGTAAATATGCATTTATTAATTTTTAAAACTTAAATGTGTAAGTTTTAAATGAGAAGTCCTCAATTCAAAATGTTTTCTAAAACATAAAACATGTAACTTTTTAGTACCATCCTTCAGGTGCTTGTTGCCTAGTAATTTTTGTAGTGCTTCTTACCTTACCAGAATGTATTACTTTAGAAAAATAATTCAGCCTAATTAAAGCTTGCTTGCTTACTTTCTGCCTTCTGGGAAGGAACACTTGAGGAGTATTTTCATTTTTCTTTTTTTACCTTTTCTGTTAAAGGATGAAAAACCAACAGCAAACTCCATGCTGGGAATGTGGATTGGTGAAACTGCTATTCCTTGTACCCCTAGTGTAGCAAAGGGAAAATCGAGAGCAAAAATCAGCTGTACAAAGTGAGTTTAAATTTTTCAGACATTCTAAGATTCAATGAAGTAAATGTTTTTAATAGTATTCTGATTTGATCTTGTGACTTTATGTAAGCGGTTATACATTCCTATAGTTTTGATGTAACATTTTGGATTTAATTATAATAGAACAGTTAGAATTTTCAAGTTTTAATATTGAAATATGGAAAATAACTATTAAATATTCAGGAGTTTTAGAATTATAACTTTCTTAGTAATTTTTAATATTTATTTAATAGGTTAAAAACACAAAATCGAGAAGAAGAACTTATGAAATTGGCAAAGCAATTTGATAAAAATATGGAAGAGCTTGATGTGATTCAAGAGCAGCACAAGAAAAATCATGATTTTATCCAAACAATTTCAGAAACAAAGAGTTTGAGTAATTATGAAGATAATCTACAAATGGAGTTATTATGTGATGTAGTTCCTGAAATAGATACTGCTCTAGTAAAGAAAAAAGCAGCTCAAGAAAAGACCAATATACCTGAGGTGAACGATCAGACTAGCAGTCAGAAACCGTTTGACCAAAATGCTGAAGCAGCCTTAAATGCCATTTTTGATGGTTCTACTCAGAAATGCAGTGGACAGTTAAGCCAAGATGTGTCGCTTACTCTTTTGAATACCAGTAATACTACCTTTGGAAAGAAAAGTGTTTTGAAAGAGGAAAAAATCATTGCTGATGAAATTGTAGTCACTGAAAAACTGGCAAATAAAACCTCAGAATCATCTTCTCATCCCATAATGACACAATCATGTGTGGCTTCCTATACTATGGAGGCAGAAGCTTTTAATAAACATACTAATGCATTTACTACCAGTGATTTTGAGGATGAATGGGAAAACTTACTAGGTAATGAACCTGTTGTTTTGCAAAATAACACAGTACCTGAACTTTCCCCTGTTTCTAAAACAGTCCACATTGCTGATCAAAAGAAAAGTTGTGCCTTTAACAATGAAAATGATAAGTTAAGACTGAATAGTACAAGTCTAGATGCCAAATTAAAAGGCTCAAAAATTTTACAAGATGTTTCTTCAAAGACACAGAACATTGAATTCATAGGTAATGGAAAGGACAAATTTTCACTAAATCCTAGTGATCAACCAAACACATTATCTTCCACTGGAAATAAAATAAAATTTGAGAAATCTTTCAATAAAATTACTGTTCAAGACAAGTTTCGAGGTTGTACAGTTGCATCTAATCTGACAAAAATAAAGGAAGGTATTCACACTAAGTTTACTTCTAATGTGAATGCTTCTGAAAAGAACTCTACTTTAAACATAGGATATTCTAATGTACAAAAAAATAAGTTTAGTTGTAGTCAGTCTTTTAAAACAACTGCTAACACAGGTCATTTTGGCACAGCAACTTTGGATAGTAAAACCAGTGTTCATAACCCAAATCAGACTAATACATCAAAGTTAGGCTCTTTCTTTGATGATTGGAATGATCCATCATTTGCCAATGAAATTATTAAAGCATGCCATCAATTAGAGAATACCTGGGAAGCGGATGATGTAGATGATGATTTATTATACCAAGCATGCGATGATATTGAAAAACTAACTCAGCAACAAGGTATAAGGAAGGACAGCAGGACATCAGAAGGTATACTTGAGAGTCATAGTAGTTCCAAACATGAAGCCAGAAATGTGTTTACATCGAAACAAGGAGGTCAGTCGGTGCAGTCACATCACGTGAATTTGAACAGTATTTCAGCACGAACATCTTCCTTGACAAGTAGCCCACAAATAAATCAATCAGTGAAGATGGGAAAAAAGGAAGCTTGTGGAAATTCTCCAACTTTTTTAGGTGCTACAACAAATTTGACTTTATATTCTAATAACTCAACTTGCCAGACTAATAATTTGCACATCTCTTGGGATAACACTAGTGTTCCAATAAAAGTGAGTAGTTCTAAATCAGTTCTTCCAAGAAGTCTGAGTGCGGGTTCAAATCTTCTGAGTACAGAAATGCTTACTAGTAAGAATTTGAATACCCAGCATATATCCTGCCAGCCTACAAAAGATGAAGCTCCGGGTGAACTTAACAGAACAGTTCGGTCTTCGAAGTATACCTTTACAAAAGTGAAAAGTGCTCAAGATCTGTGTCAGTTTAATCAGAACTGTGGAGCACGAAATATTTCTGATACCAAAATTATAGAGAAAAATAGAACTGTCAGCCCATCATGTGGGGATCCTATGAAGCCATCTTTGGTGAAACTTTCTGAATCATCAAAACAACCTTCAAAAGGTTTGTATGAAATGTTTTTCTTTAAAAATACCATCCTGAAAAATAGCTAAGCTAGTTATGTTGAATTTGCATAAGAACTGAATTTTAACTAGCATTCTTAATGAGCTGTTTACAAATATGCTATACATATATATGCTATATATACATGCTTTCAAAAGACAGCATCATATTCTTTTTAAGCAACTAGCAGATAGTGGGTACTCAAAATACTTGAAGAATATTTTAGTTCCTGAAAAGTTGTTCTTTTGGATATATGTATTGCTTTGTGAATTTACTACTTTGTTTTAAAATCAGAATAATCTCGTATGTTTAGCAGGACATTGAGGTGAACAATATTTTGAAAATTAAGAGCATCCTAATTTAACCTTTGCTAGTGTAAAATCTGTTAAAAAAAAAAAACCCCTTGGTGTCAGTTGTAATGCTTAGAATTGTAGTTACCCATTCAGCCTATTCTGCTATCTTTTCATTCTTCCAGTTTCTCTTTTCCCCGATTCTTTTTGTTAATGAACAAGTTACATTGTCTCTACCTCAAAAAATTACCTCAAAACTGTCCGTTTTTCTCATCTTCAAATTGAATAATCTTTTTAAAACAAATAAGCAAATGTGGCATTCCTGTCTTCACACACCTTAAATGACATGTTTCAAATGAACTCCAAACTGAATACTGTGGTCAAAAGGCCCTGAATCATCTCTAATAAATCCTTACTTTTAAAGCTACAGTTATACCAGCTGTCTTTCAATTCTTCAAACAGAACAGGTTATTTACTCATTCAGGAAATTTTCCTAATTAAAAAGTTCTAATTTTTCCATCATCCTGTATTTCTTTGTTCACAAATTTTGCAGTATTAATTACTGTCTTTTTCCAGTGGATAGCTAGACTTACCGCAGCATCTCTCTCTTAGAAGATATTTGATAAATATAATGTTTTAAAGGGTATCTGGCATAACTTGTGGTTTTTAAGGTCCAGTGCTTTCTCACAATTTCTAGTCTTTGCACTTGCTATTTCTTCACCACAAACATAGTGACCGCACCACAGAATGCTCCAAGTCTGCCTGACCATTTCCATTTGTCCTTTAAAATAGTGATGTGTAGTTGATATAAATGCCAAATTACAATTTTATATAGTTGAAGCTTAAAAACTAATGTTATCTCAAAGAAAAAAAAATTAAACACATACAGTGTATTTCTAACCACATAGATTGATCTAGATTCACTTTCTCTGAAGTTTCTCCAGTACCTAGTACTAACTTGTGTTACAGCATTTCCTGTGTTCGCTTACTAAAATTGGAGTTGTTATTAATTTTGTTTCACTTGGACTAACATTAGGATTCCCATTTACTGTGTAAAGCCATAGTATATCATGAGAATAGTTTCAGCTTCTTTTAATATTAGATTGTAACGGTTTTCAGTTTCTTGATTCTAGGCTGTGCTTTTGTTGACATTACTACTATAGCTTCCTGACTTGTCCTTTTTTTTTTTTTAATTTAAAGAGTATATGTTAATTGCTTTAAAAGAAAGGAAACGGTGTAGAATAAATGTTCTCTACTTTTTCCCACAATGATTCCCCAGGGAAGCTATGGTTAACAGTTTAGTATGTATCATGTTGCATTTTTGTTTGCATATAAAAATGTAGGTGTACCTTCCTATGGGGTATGGGGTATACCTATAGATGTGTTTGGATGGATAGAATCATATAACCAGTATTTGAAATTTTCACATCACTGAGTATATTATACCTATCTTTTCCATTTAATAAATAAGATTTACCTAGCCATTTAGTAATAATTTCATTAAGGAATAAATCTTTATCTTGATTATTTGTGTTTTCCCACAACTTTTATCTAGCATACAGTTCATTTTCGTATAGATGGGTAATCTATCCATTTAGTTTTAACCTTATCAGTTTTTCCTTTACATTTGATAGTTCCTAGTCTTCTAGCTAATAGTAACTTTATTATATTTTCTCTTGTTTCCATTTCTTTGGTAAAATGCGAACTGTTCTTCAGACAATAAAACATTAGATACCCCATTGTTTTAAGGCAGCATCTGGAAAACAGTGGCTGTCAAATGCAACTTCTAGTTAACATGCTAAAATGGTTTTCTTGTCTTAAATGGCTTAAGGAATGCAAAACACTGCATGACTTTTGAAAAGTATGTGGAGCTCAAATTTAATTGACTATGAACAAAGTTTAAAACCTATATCACATATATCATATGGATATATATGTATATCCATAAATATTTACTATCCATTGTTTTTATGCTACAGTGGCAGGGTTGAGCAGACACTCAAAGAGATTTTATAACCCTGAAAGGCTCCACTTCTCTGAGGCTCTTTAATTTTTTTTTTTTTTTAAACAATTGCTGGTGCACAAATCAGCTTTCCAAATCTCTGGCCATCTCCAGGTGCTAGCTCACCATGCTACCTTGCTGCAGTGCCACACTCTATATACCGGCTACTCTTCTGCCGGCCTCCATAACTCCTTGCTACCACCAACTCTCTCTTCCAGGAAGTTTCCCCTAGCAGGTCATGTGGGCCTGTTTCCTCAGTTCACCATTCTCTTTTCCTTCATTTCCTTTTTTTTCTCATTCCTCCCTTTTTATATGCCCTCAATTTCCACTGCCCATTTTCTCTCCCAGTTTTTTCAAACTCTGCACACCAAAATATTTTAGCACTAATACAATATTTAACTGTATCACTACCCTGTATCATAATTATAATCATTTTATTAGAACTCAGGGTCTGTTATTAATCTAAAACATTCTTGGAATAGTCAAAATCAAACTGAGACAACCCCTAGAAATCTGACTGCAGAACTGATGCTACCAGAAAGGGAGGGTTCGGGTGGGTTTGGAGAGCACAGTGTGGAGAGGGGTCAGTGGGAAATGTGGTGGTGCTTGTGGTTGGCTAACATACATCTGAAAGTGTGTCGATGGATGGTGTTCTGTATCAGTGCTTCCTAAAGTAGGCATTTGTTTTCACTTATTTAAGTTAAAACACATTTATCCAAAGTATGTGCCCTAAGAATATATATGTGTATACACATATACACATATGTATATGTGGAATATACATATGGATACTAAAATTGATTATATTCAGTTGTTCTCATTTAATTGATTATATTTTGACAACCCTTTTTGTCAATATTTATATAGCATTTAAAACCCCACTTTGTTTTATGTTACTAGGTTTCATTGTCCAAAAGAATTATTTGCTGGGTTGACAGAATGCATGATTTTTAATCAAATAAATTTTATCATACTGTGAAAAGAAATGCATCAAATAAGGACAGATTGATAAGTGGTTCATTTTCTTTTTGTCTAGAGCAGTATGTCTGTACTTGGAATTGTATACTTAATAGTTTAAATGTGATTTAATAGTCAAACTAATATAACTCTGGGCAATTAAAAAGTAAATTTACAAGTCATTCAGAATTACCATAATTTATAAGACTAATACTTATGTTTTATTTAATTTGTAGAGGAAGAAGAGAAAAACAGAAAATATTCTCCCGAAGAAATTCAGAGAAAAAGACAAGAGGCATTGGTTCGAAGAATGTCCAAAGCACAGGCATCATCTATAAAAGGAACTCCCACTTAATTTGACTTCTTTACTGAAATATTAGTTGGAAGACTTAACAAAGACAGTTGATAACTATCTATGATAGGAAATATTTTTCTTTATTTCTCTGTGAGAAATTGAATGCTGTTATAAGCATGGACTTCTTTATTTAATAAATCAGTGTTTGCAATGATCAATAAACCTTCCCATGGAGATATATGTCAAAGAATATGCTTGTAGGTTTTTGAAGTTCAGAAAATTTAGAAGTTATATACTTAAGATTATACAGAGGAAAGTAGTTATATTTTTAAATGCTGTGATTGGTGATTGAAGAGGTCAATAGAAATATAAGTGCCTACTTAATTTTTTATTGTAATCTTTTCAAGTCTCAATTTGCTAAGTTTAGACTTATTTTACTTTCAGTAACTTTAGAATTTTATACATTTCTGAATTTTACTTCCACATTCTTAGGAACATGGTTGGTAGGAAATAAAGGACTTCAATTTGCTTATAAAGAAAGCACTCTAATCAGTTCCTAGTATGAGATAGATTTGAATTTGAATTTTCTAAAACAGTGCATTTTGAAATCTTTCCACCATTTTTAGGAAGATGCTCATTAAGAAGTTCAGAAAAAAGGAAGTGGTTTGACTATAAACTACATAGCGTTAACATTTAGAACTATTAGAAAATTGAGATAGCAAAAGAAAAAGGAACATCAGATATTTTGTTCAGCATGTTTGTAATAGACATGAGCAAAGTGAAAACTTATTTTGAAAGTCACAGGCCAAGTTAAAACTGGGATTTATATTATTTCTAGACAATTATACCATTTGCTTCTGAGTATTAATTAGAATATCAATTTGTTTATGGAAATATTATTTTTAGTATCAAAAGTAAATGCCCACTGAGAATTATCTAATAATTATGTACATTGTTTCTTGTATTAAAAACTCATTCCAGGATATAAAACTGAGAATTGCTTTTTTTCCCTTTAGTGTTCCTATATCTATTTAAAATTTCCCATTAATTCACTGAATTTACTAATTTGTTCTTTGCTACATTTTTCCCCCTTCTGCCTGTTTGAAATTACTAAGCTAGAAACAGAAATTTAAGCATGGGATAGGATAGGAATAAGATAAGAAGGTTGCTCTGTTCATCCCAAGACTTTAGAAGACAAGGAAAGTTGCAGATGTGACATACCTAGTATTCACCACTATTCATGTGACTCGCAGAACCCAATATAGTGAATGTATATATATAGAGAGAGAAGAACAGAGTGCATTGTATTTTTAAATATATACTGGAGCAACATGTTTGTAACTTACTAGTATCTAATAATATATAATAAAGTAATAATATAGGTGAATTTTCTATCAGAAAATGAACTGAGGATTTTTTAATTGACTACATTGAGTTTTTGCCATATTTTGGATAAATCTACTTTTGCTAAGGTCTTTGCTGTTTATTGCTTGCTTCCTCTAGAGTGCCTTTAGCCTCTTCTGATTCTAAATCAAAGTTTAGTGAGAAGAATATTTCTAGCAAATCTTTAATATCTGACTTTATACGATATAGCTGAATGTTTGTTTCTGCATTTTTCTTATTATGATTGAAATATGTGAAGAAAGTCCAACACAGATGTGTAACTGGTAAAAGGAGAAATATTGCAATAGTTTTTTTTTTTTTTCAGATATTATGGATATTTTTTGACATAACAGAAATTAAGTTAGTTGTAGTTTCTCAAAAGCTTGTAACTTCTATTTCTACCCAAGATAGGGAAGCAAGGACTGCATGTTCCCTTCCTGATGAAACAACAACAACAAAAAACTAACTTATGATGGGTTTCAAGCCACTGGACTTGAGAAAATGAGGAAAGTGGCCTCTGAGAATTTGGAGACAAATGGTCTTGCTTAATGCTTTGAAAGAGATTCCAGAATGGAGAGCTTAGGAAGAGACCAATAACTTCCTGAGTGAGGCCATGGAGCTGAGAGCCTAAGGAGACCTTGACTGCTAGAGTTCACAGGCCACGGAGTACTACTAGTGAGAGACCACACCTTCAGAAATCGAATTGGTTTACACTCAGCTCGGGTCAGCATGTGGAAGTGAGGAAACAGGCTATGGAAAGAGCCATCTGAAAGGATTAGAGGGAACATAGGTGCTCACATGGGTCTAGTAAAAATGTCTGTTCTCAGCAGCCATAGGTTACTGGATAAGATTACCCTCAGTAGTAGAGAATAATTAGCGCTAACTGCTAAGACCCCACCCAAGACAACCATAAAGGCAAGATCCAGAAAGATCAAACCATTCCCAAGGAACATCTCAGAACAGAGTTCAAAAATATTTAAAGGAAAGATTACAGTCGCTGTCATTTAATTAGGATAATAGGTACACAAAGAGAAAACCAATAAGAATAATCAACCATTGGAAACCAATGATGATACTGGAACCAGCCAGTGATGATATTGAAGCAATTATAACTCTTACGTGTGTTCAGAAAGTTATATAAAAGCATCAAAGATTAAAAAGGCCAAAAGCAAACTTGTAGAGATGAAAAATGCCTGAGGTGAAAAATATACTCAGGATTAATGACAGACATTACAGAAAAACAGATTAGTGATTAATGAACTTAGCATATCCATAGACATCGAGTATGAAATGGAGAAAGGAAGACTTTGAAAAGATAGGTGAAGTGAATTGTGGAACAACTTCAAATAACCTAGTAATAGTGCTAATTAGTCTGTGAAGGAGAGAGGGTTGAAATGACCCTATATACTTTTTTTTAGGAGAGGGGTGTCTGGCTGGTAGAGTAGGTGTACACTGACAATAAGTCCACGTTAAAATGTTGATTATGTTCTAGGACATAATAGACTTTCATGCTTTAAAAATTAATGTCAGAGTATTAATATAAAATAGTACAAAAAAAAACTTGAATAAATACTGACCTAAAAACTTAAAAACTTTATCAGAACTACTAGTCCATATATAGAGCGAAGTTTACTGAAACTCAAGTACAAAAACAAAACTGACAAGTCTCATCATAACTAGCAATAAATGCATATAGCACCCAATGGAAGAGCAATGATAAAGACAGGGTTTTCTCAAAACTGATATGAGAAGACTGGAGAAATATTTTTAAATACTGAAAGAAAAATAACAGTTCTGTGTCCAACAAAAATATATGTTAAAGGTAAGATATTTTCAGACATACAAAACTGGAAATACTTGACTTGCACTACAAGAAATATTGAAGACTTTCAGATAGGCAGCAAATGGTAGTAGATGACGATGTGGAATGATGAGCACTATGATAAATGTGTAAGTTAAAATGTAGTGCTGTAACTGATAGCTTTAAATGGTAGTTGACAACAATATTGTCTAGAACATGGTTTAAAACGTAAAAATTAAATACATGACAATTGTATAAAGACCAGTAGGAAGTCATTTCTGACATGGATGGGATTCAGCCATGTCACATTAATCCGTTTACTATTTGCTAACACTGTATTAACTGAATGCGTAAAGTACATGCCTAACTCAGTCCACAAATACCTGTATTAATAACAGGTGTGCATGATGATGAATGATCCCTCCCGTCACTGCTTTGATGTCTTTTGGTGATCAATCACTGGACAATTGTAATTCAGCTCATGAAAAAACAACCAAGTTTCTCGTGCTGTTTGTGTCCTAAGTATAGTTTATATGCCATTTATAAAAATGGTTAATTGAAAAGAGAAATTAACTAATGAACATGAAAGTGCAATAAAGGAAAAATACTGCAAGTGAAATTCAAATGTCCATGGAGTTATGAATAAATACCTGTTCAGAAGAATACGGATGATACCTTCAGTAGTCCTTTCAGATGTGGTCGTGAATGTAGGCAAACTTAAGAACATGAATGAAGGAAGTTGTCACTTAAAAGATGAAGATGTTCAGGAGGAAGTGGTACTGGAAAAAAATGACTTGATGTTATGGGAACTCAAAGCTATGTCATGACATCAAAATTTGGTTTCATGATATATATTTGTCACGTACATCAACGATATTAGATGTATCAGATATCATAGCAGTTAGGAACATTAGCAACAATCATATAATTTATTGCCTTGATTTGAAGTAGCAATAATCATAAGCTTCATTGTATAGGATTATTGGCTTTTACAAATTTTACCAAATTGTAAAATACAGCTGACCATCCAAATTGAGAAAGGAGTAAGGTTATTTACAACAGCATAGAAAAGAACAGTATCTTGGCATCCGAAGTTACATGGGTTGTTTAAGGGGAAAAGGTACTCACAAAGTTTTTACAAAAGAATAAAATAGGTTAATTCTGAATGCTTCTGTTTTAAATAACAGTGTACTGAAAAGATATTAGGTTTTTTTGGTTTTTGTTTTCCTATACATTTGCAACAGAGTTTTTAGTTGACAGTTTTGAAGGTCATGGAACACTATTTCTTTAAGACTGTCTTGCATAGTTTCAGCTTTATGCGGCACTATCTGCAACATATCAACTGCCTTTGTATTATACTGCAGTTCTTATACACTACTTGGAATGGTATCATACCATGTGAAGTAGACTGTGATGAGTTAATGTTGTATACTATAAACACTAAACCACCCACTAAATATATTACAAAGCAGAAGATAAAATATCTATATACAGAAACCCATTATTTTAACTTTTAACCTACCTAGAAAAAGTTGTACTCCTGGTTTTACCAAAAATTGCCTAAGTAAATTTCTTTGGACATCTGTTTACTCACTGTGAAAATAAAAGGGATTAAATTAGGTTCTATGGTTCTAAAGGATTTTGTTGGTATGCTTAGTAATAAAATTTTAATTAGAATGTTTTAATTGTATAGCATCATACAATAATTATTTCCTGAAAAGACTAAACTAATAGAAAATATTTAGACTACATAAATTTTCATAGAATCATGTGGACGTTTTTGGGTGAAGATAGTTTTATTAATATAGGGATTAAAAAGTCTATTTGACTTTTGTATACATGTGTATCTCACAAAAAAAATCTAAATGCAGATATATCTGTTATGTTAGGAACATTAGAAATAATTATATAATTTATTGACTTAATTTGAAGTAGCAATAACCCTAAAGTTCATTGCATAGGATTATTGACTTTCACAAATACTTATTTTTGTTGAAAAAATTACTCATGTCATTTAAATTGAATACTACATGTAAGAATTGAAAGTTTTTCAATTTATCATCTTTAGTCTTTTATCCAGTTAAAAAAGGGGTTATTCAGATATCACAAATCATTTTCAATGCATTCTGCATTAAATTATGATATTTTTATGATTGATTAATTTATTAGCTTTTGCTTATGCCCTTATTATCAGTTTAAAGCTGGTGTTATCATGTTGATGTGAATAACAGTCAATAATTTAATTCAATATAGTGTAATTTCCTTTTTATACAAACTCAATCCACTTCAATATGTAGATTTTTAATTATCTTGAAGTAGAGGCTTTGGGGGGGGCATTCAACTATTCTATATGTTATCAAAACTAGCTTCTTTTTAAAAAAGAATAAAAATGTCCTTTTGTAGCAAGATATAATAGCTATTAAAATGTTTTATATGTCTTTGTAATTACTTTGTTGTAATAATCTTATTTGGATTATATTGTCTTAACAATATATGATTCATTCCTAATTTTTTTCTCATAATTATCTAGGAAATGAATATGAAAGTTTGAAATCCAAAAATTTTAACAATCATTCAACTTAAAAATAGGTTTTGTTTTCAAACTTTAAAATTAACCTAAACTCACAAATGTTAGCACCTTCAATTTCCCACTCAGTTTTGCAAAATATATATTAAAATATGCAAATATCTACAAAAGCACTATTGTATGAGAATGAAAACAAAACAGAACTATAAACTTTCATGAGGTGCATAAGTGTAATTCTGAGGACTGGAGTAGAAAAAGGGATGACAAAGGTTTGGATATGAAATTTGGGGCTAAAGGTACAAATAGATGTGTTTCTAAAATAGTTAAACAAAACAAGCACTTCATTATGATGTTCATTTTATTATTACCCAAACTTCAGTAGTAGTTTGATCCAAGTACTCAAATGATGTCTTAAAGGCAGTCACTGTATTTCTGTGTCTGATCTGTATGTCTCTGTTGATTTCATCTTCAGCTACATCTATTCAAATGCTAGTGAGAAAAATGAATCCTAGCATTTCAAATACAATGTGTTTGTCTGGTTTTTGTCTCTTTAAGAGACTTTCAATTCTATCTCTGACTCTCACTAGTTAAGTCAAAATTGTTTCATGTTCTTTATCTTAACCAGTAAAATATTTAGACCTAAAATATACAATAAATTAAGAGAATAACTATGTTTAATTTAATAAGTTACATTTCAACTATTTTGGAAAAATTCCCTTATAGAATGAAGATTTAAAATCTCTGTTTTCATATATTTAAATACTCTTTATCAATACTGGAATTCTATTGCCTGACTCAGATTTTCATTCATCAGTTGTATGGACAATTAAAGCATTTTTTTTTTTGAAACTGCTTGCAGGCTATAGCTTTATTTTGACTATATTGCCATCTTATGAAGTAGTGTTTGGACAATTATGTAAATAATTTGTTGCATTTTTTTATATTTTACAAAATTCAGTGAGAAAAATGAAATTGTTAAGCTAAGATATAAATTCTCTTTATAGAAAATAAAGTCTTTGTAACTTTCAAACAAAAAAATTTGACCTACTATGAAAGGAAATTGGGAAGAAAAGAAAAGAAATTGGAAATTTGACATGAAACCAACATTAAGTTAGTATAAAAAATATATGGGCAAGTAATTTGATTTTTAAGAGATTTAGCAAAATGTGGGGAGAGATCTTCTAAATTACTTCTTTTATGATGTGCTATGGAAAAGGTTCTGAATCAATTCTGTTTTGCTCTGCTATTATGCACTATTAAGTCCCTCTAAAATTCTGCATTATTTCATTCTGCATTATTTCCTTGTGTTGGAAATACAGAATACAAGGAAAAACAGAATTCCTATTAAATGTTTTTTACCTTTTATGATTTATTTTTAATTGTTATACTTTTTATCTATTTTTTTTAACATGAAGATTTCAGAAACACTCTGAAGTGCTGAGATAATGAACAAAGTTCAATTCTATCCTGATCAATTTCAGTGCATATAGGTCCAATTTTTATGTTGTAACATGCTAATTAGGCCTGTTCTAGGTTGCATGCAATACTCCACCAAAAAACAAACAAACAAAAAAAAATGTAAAGAATAGACATTACTTGTGGGAATCACTGTCCTAAACCTTAGCTTCTGACTTTCATCAGTTAACATTTTCAAAAAGAATCTCTGTTACCACAGAAACATCTTATTCTTAAGAGGTAAATGAGCTCACTACTTATTTCTTTAATTTAGAGGATGGGAAATTAGTGTGGCAAAAAACTAAAGCTAACAGCATTAAATAGCCAATTGAAAACAGCTGAGTTTTCTAACTGGACAGTTAAAAAAAAATCTCTTTTTCTTGTGACATCTCTAGCCACAGAAGCCATGTCTTTGAAAAACTCTTTTGTATCAGAAGAGCTCTTTTACTTTATCCTTTCTGGGACTCAGGATGTGGTTGGGGCAAAAAGGGAGGGTAATTTGGGGTAGGACAGGCTGGGGAGGAGGGGGAAAGAAGTGGATGGGAATTGAGAAAACTCATGAACAGTCTACAAGGGGAAGATTTAATGACCTACAATGAAACATTCTTTTTCTCCTAGCAGATTCTAATCTTCAAACTATAAATTTAATTTTGTTTACAGAAATAATTATATAACTTGTAGTTATAGCCATTACAGTTGTTTATCATTGTTCTTGGGTAATTTTTAATTGTTATATGTAATGGTTAATATTTTGTTCAATGACATTCATAACATGCACATTTTAGAAAAAAATAATTCTGCATGTTTCTAGTTTTGATACTATGCATTTTGTATACTATGTATACTATGTATTTTTGACATACCTAATAAAAACCATGTATGTGAGTAAAGGGTAGCCCTCCAGATGTTTAGAACAGTCTTTTCCAAGACATGTCATTTCAGCATGTGGTTTTTTTTTTGTTGTTGTTGTTGTTGTTGTTTTGAGCTTAGGGTATTTGAGGACCTGCAGATTCCCAAGAAACTTAACCTGCTCCTTAGTACCTAGAAAAGTGGAAATTAGTGATGTTGCCCAGACTTAGGAATTTTACAAGAAATAACTCTATCTGAGGAACCTCTCTATATGACAGGACAAACATCTAATTACAGAGCATGGATCTTCAACATAAGTCACCCTCTCCCTGTCACTGATAGAGTGACCCTCACTAATAGGATATGGTTACTTGATCAGTGTCCCAGTCTTTTAATAAACAGAACTATGTAAAAACTAGCAAATGCTTTAGTAGAACTGTAAGATAAGGAACAAAAATTGATAATTCAAAATAGATTCCACTTAATCTTATGACTGACACAGAAAGTATTCTAAATCACTGACTGACCATTGGAATTACCCAAAAAACATATACATAAATGTGTCTGTCATTTTTGGGGTTCCACCTGAATATCATTATCATTTAAATCTTCTCAGGCAATTTTAATGATAATCCAACGTTGAAAACCAAACTGGACTCAACCACTCATGCGAACCCATCCAAAATATGTACTAAGCCCAGTATTGCTAAAATTGAGATAGTAATTATGAAAGATGCCATACATTAAGTGTGTTTAAGGAACTTACATTATACTAGGAAGAATTATTTAAACTGAAGCACATAAAATGTTTCAAAAACAACAATAATTGAAAGGTAGGTATGATAGAGAACTTGTCTAACTCTGTTCTTAAAACAAAGAAGTCACAGAGTGGTTAAAGAAATAGTCAAAGAAGGTTTCTAGGAGAAGTTGGGGTTGTGCCTGGGTTTCTAAGTGAAGTATCTCTGATAGCCAACTTCCAAGATGCTTCGAAGCTTCACTTCTGGCATTCACACCCCTGTGGTTTTTATCTTGTCCCTCTCTCTGCTTCTTTCTCATTAACAACTCTGGAGCTATCCAGTTGTGAGGACATTCAGACAGCTCATGGAGAGACCCATATGCTGTGGAACTGGAGATGTGGGCTAATACAATAGTATGTGGGTGAGCTTACACATGGATTCTTTAATGCACCAATTAAGTCCTGAAGATGATTGTCATTGTCAGTTGCAACTCATGAGGCAATGCCACCTTATGAGATAACTTGTGTCAGAACAATTCTGGTCAGAAATACAAATTGGCCATTTGTATTTCTTCTTTCAAGAAGTGTCTTTTTAGCTCTTTGCCCATTTTTTGATAAGGTGATGGGAGAACCTCAGGCTAGATAATGATGTAATACATATATATATATA
>PVHY01006570.1:48529-73622 GCA_004024945.1 Uropsilus gracilis | reverse complement strand
GAGGACCAGGGGTAGGGGTGGGGTGGAGGAGGAGGATCGGGGATTGGCGGGGGAGGAGGAGAGAGACTCGGCAGGGGTGCGGGTGGCTGGGGCCCCTCTTTGCCAGCCTCCCGCGCCCACTCCCTTGAGCCCCAGGGTTCATCTTTAACTGGTATGCAAAAGGGAAGCCGGGCACGGTGGCTCGGAGCCTTTAGAGCAGCCTATGGAGCGCGGCTGGGACTGGGAATCGCTTGAGTCCACGGGTTCGAGTCCCGCCCGGGGCAACGTAGCGAGACCTAGTCTCAAAAAATAGCTGGGCGTGGTGGCGCGCGTCTGTAATCCCAGCTGCCTGGGAAGCTGAGGCTGGGATTGGTTGAGTCTGTGGTACCCTGGGCAACGCGAGTCTGCGGTTAAAAATAGGGAGACCTAGTCTCAAAAAAAAAAAAAAAAAAAAAAAAATGTTTGCTTAAGAAAATGCATTTTTGCCTAAGTCACCCAGTTTGTTTTTTTGTTGTGGCAACCTGAGCATATTAATATACCTAGTTTTTGTGTCACTTGTTTCATTGAGGCCAGAGAGGAATTGAGGAATATTTTTCACTGGGCTTTTATTGGGTCCAAAAATCTGGTGGTGGTGGTGGAAGTATTTGCAGATTTTCAGTCATTGGTTACTGAAAGATGGTTTCTGTTCAAAACCTTGGGGACAACGACATCTAGTGGTCATTTGTTTTATAAACCGTTTTCAGTGGCTCTCAATGAAGCTACTCTTGAGCATCATCTATGAAATTATTTTAACCATCCAGATGCCCTAAACGAAAGATACAAGGATCTTGGGGAATGAGACCCAGGCGTCTGTATTTTTAAAGACTTTCCATATGAGTCTAAGGTTGAGGACCCCAGCTTTCAATGGGTTCTTCTGATGATGAAACAAGTCAATATAAAATATGTAAAACTGTAAAAACATAAGGTCATATTATAATGAAATTTCTCACAGCATAAAAATATTTGCTAATTTGTGTACTTATTTAGTCTTCCTGCACCCAAAGAAGGTAAATACATTGGGAGGGGGCCATGGTCTGGTGTACCAGGGGTCCCCAGATGTGGGAGCAGTGCCGGGCAAAGTTTAGGCTTGTACTCACTTTTGTGAAATGAATAAGCAAAATACACAACCTGCTCTCTGCTTGTAAATATTGTAAATATAGCTGCAATATAATAGTACTTATAATTTTGTAAATTATACAAAATATAAAATATTGCATTGTAATTTATTGTAATTTTGTGAGCACTTTAATATTTAATAAACAATAATATTCATTAGAATAAATTTATAATATTGTAAATATAGTTTCCATATGATAGTAAACAGTGACCTCACTGCAGATTTTGGAACATGGTTTATTTGGTTCAGTGCAAGGTGACTGGTAGAATATTACAGAAAGACTAATTTGTCACATCACCTGGAGATTGATTTCTTGGGGTTTTACTGCCTCCAATCCTAGGAGAGGATTTTCTGAGGTTCAGTGGAGCAGTAAATTCTCAATATCAAGTATTTTTTTTTAAAAAAGCATTGTTCAAGCTATGATGCCCTCCCCCACTGCCATTAGGTTTAGAAGGTTCTCTGTTATTTCAAAATCAATTAAATATCCACTTCAACATCTTCGAATTTTGAAATTTCTTCTTTTGAATTGGTTTATCATACCTAGAATGAATGTTTTGAGCATATGATGCACAGTATCTTAAAATTTTTCTCAAATCCACCTGCTTCTTGGGTTTGGGAAAATACACCGAGAAGGGGCTGGTGTATTTCTTGTTTATGGTGCTTTCTTAATCCTGAATTAAGGTCTTTAATACATTAATATGAAGGGATTAAGGTGGAGACTTTTCATGCAGAGTGAGTGGGAGGTAGTTCTGCATTGACAGACTGTCATAGGAAATCTCTACCTGCTTCTTGATCTTCAGATGTCCTTTACAATTGAGGGGGACAGACAAGAGCCAGGCTTGAAAAGATTTCTTTGTAAAGACCTGTTGCTGTGTGCCAGGCCCCCTCCTTTTCTGGGAGGCTGTGGGGAATTGCTTCCTTCTAACCTCCAGCTGAGGACCACTAGCAGGACTTTGAGAGACTGCTGAGTCCTAACCACTAGGCCTCCGGGGAACTTTAGTAGGGCTTTGAAAAGTGCTTTCCACAGATACACAGATCAGGGCCACTCCAGGCAGAGCATGAACCCCACCCTGTGACCTGAGGGGGAAGGGACGGCTGTCTGACTGCTTTGGGGTGGGGGTGGGGAGTAAGGAGAACATTGTTGTGTGTGAATTGGTCTCTACACTGAAGGGTGTAGGACTCAGGGGGTGAGTGTGTCTCCAGGACCAAATGGGGGGGCTGCCTGGGAAAGAAAGTGCAGGTGGGGATACTGTGTTTTTGAACATTTGCTCAGATTCTTTATACCTCTTCCTTCAAGAGACATGATGCTTGGGTATAGGCTAGAGTTAGTGATTTACTTCTTAAGAACACAGAATATAGTGGCAGTAAATGTCCCTTCAAGTCTAGGTCATCAAAAGACTTCTGCCTTCCTTTCTGTGTCTCAGATCAACCAATCTGGGGGAACTTCAGCCCAACTGCGAGGGCACTCAACCAGCCTAACAGTTGGACTGTTGGAGAAAATACAAGATGCCCAGCTAAGTCACAGTCTTAGAGAAACAGTGAATACTTTTCAAGTATGAGCATAGCCCAGATATTATTTTGTGTGATTATATTCCAAACGCTGACCAGGTATCCTTATTATTTTTTTAAATTATTTAATTTATTTATATATAAATTTTACATCATTGTAATCCCAGGGATTCACCTCCCCCCCCACTATTTACCCCTTTTTCCCCCTGCCCAAAGTTGTGTGTTTCAGTTTGGTGGTTAGCTTGTTTTGACTTTTCCTCATGGCTTTTGTTTATTTTTTTCCTATATCTCATATATTAGTGAAACCATTTGGTTTCTGTCTTTTTCCTTTTGACTTGTTTCTGCTAATATTTCTTCTAAGTACAACCATGTTATCATAAAATCATCAAATTTGTCATTTTTAATTGATGAGCAACATTCCATTGTGTATATATACCACAAAAATGTATATAATTATATATACCACAAAGTAAGGATATCCTTACTTTGAGTTGAGACTGTACAGTGACTGATTATAAATGGGTAACAACTGCAAGTTACACAAAAGCTGGTGCAATTTTCATCTGAGGAAGGGATACCGTCTAAGTAATATTTGAAGGGCTAATGAGAGACAGTAAATGGTGCTGCCAGAAGCAGGCATCACTATAACTTGGGCAGGTTGCTTGCTTATTCAATGTACTGTTTGCATGAGGACTAATTTGAGAGTTCCCCTGATCCTTAGGGCCACCTCTTAAAGGTGTAGTTGGTGTTTTCAAAACTTCTTGTTGGTTACAAATAACAGAACCAACCTCAAATCAGTTTAAACAGAAAAAGGAATTTACTGGAAGATACCGAGATGACTCTAATAGTAGACAACCAACATTCAGAAATAAACGAATGAGTTGATTTTGGGAGAGACAGATACCGTGAACTCCACAGTCAATGCGGAACTTTCCCTGACCACAGTGACAGGAATAAGAAATAACACAGTGTCTAAGTTAGCCCCGTTAGGGTGAAGTCAGACCTAGTTCAGTGGTTGGGGGTAAAGAAACTGTTCTTCTGGTTAGCGCATGTGACTGTGAGGTCTGGAGCTTCTGTAGCACTTTGATATCTTGAGCAAAACCAGATTCAGGATGGTATTGATGAAGGGGAGGCAGGAAAATTGATGAAAGAAATGCAGGAAAGGGTCAGAGCCCTGGTCAAACCACTTCTGAAGTACTTACTGCTCCTAAATCCCATTGATACATTAGTGGTTTTTAACTAGTGGGTAACTTTTTCAGCATAACTGGTGGGTGGCATTGGCATCTAGTTGGTAGAAGTCAGGGATGCCAGTGAGCATTCTACAGTGTAGGGCTGCTCCTTCCCTCTATGACTAAGAATCGTTTATTTTATTTATTTATTTTATATAATTTATTTATATATATTTCACATCATTTCAGTCCCTGGGGGTTACCCACCACCTCCCCTTCCCGCCCGCTCCAGCTGGTCCCCACTGTCTCCTTGTGCAGTTTCATTTGGTTGACCATATAGTAGTGAAACCATTTGGTTTCTGTCCCTTTCTATCTGGCTCATTTCTGCTAGTGTGATTTCTTCTAGGTACATCCAGGTTTCCATAAATTCATCAAATTTGTCATTTTTAATTGATGAGTAATACTCCATTGTGTATATGTACCACATCTTTTTCATCCAGTCATCTGTTCTGGGGCATTTGGGTTGTTTCCATGTCCTTGCAATTATAAATAGTGCTGCAATGAACATCCGGGCATAGGTGTCCTTTTGTACCCACATTGAGGTCTCCTTTGGGTAGATTCCCAGAAGTGCGACTGCTGGGTCAAATGGTAGTGCCATTTTCATTAGTTTGAGGGTAGAATCTTTTAATTCCAAATGTTTACAGTGCTGAGGTTGAAAAACCTCTGACCTACAGATTTGATTATGTTAAAGCGATTTTTGGGAGGCAAGGACAGTTTGTAGTTGCTATGAGGTAGTTCCTATTATATATCAGCAGGTATAGCCTTTATTCTATCTACATATATTCCTACTCTATTGCTCATCCCTCTTTTTTTGCCTGGTGCACCCCACTCCTAACTCCCCAAGACCAGAAAGTTGCCTTCCCTAGTGCTCCTCCCACACCCAATATCCCTTACACCCCAACACTAGTGGGGTCGTTTGGGGCTTGTTGGTGTGTGTTTATCCCTCACTGAACTAGGGGAAGTACCGTGAAAGCTGGGACAATGACTTCTCTCAAGCGTTCAGTATCCTGAGACATGGAGGGTCTTGGCACATACTTGATAAATGAGTAAGTATAGTAAATAGGCAAATGAATGACCCAGCTTAGTAATTTGAGCCAGGTAGGAGTCATGCCTTTTTCCACATGGGCAGGAGCTGAATCCACATAGGTGTATTTTCCAAAGTTCTTCCCTTTTTACCATTCACCATACAAGGATGCAGCAGAATCCTCCATTTTAGATACAGTGGAGTATGACTTAGCCTTAAAAAGAAGGTAATCCAGCCATAAGCCCCACTATACATGGAGCCTGGAGACATTATGCTCAGTGAAATAAGCCGGTCACAAAAACCAATACTGTATATCCTCTTATAGGAGGTTTCTGACTTGTGAGTCTTTGAAACAGAAAGCAGCATGATGGCTGCAGGGGCACGGGAAGGGGAAGCGGCCTGTCGAGGTTCAGCTTTGCCAGATGAAAAACTTGTAGACACCTTGAGAAACAGTGTCTGTGTACTTGTCACTGGTCACTTAAAACGGTTAAGTTGGTAAACTTTATATTATGTATTTTTTACCGCTATAAAAATAAGACAATTAATGATTTTTTTCTTTCCTTCTTTTTTTTTTTTTCCATTTGTTTGTTCATTTATTTATTTATATCGTTATCTACTCAGGGTTCTCTCACCATCTCATCATCTTAATCTTTTGTGCCCTTCCTCCATCCCCCCCCATTTTCCCCCTTTCCCTTTCGTGTGCTAATGCTTGGAACTGTTGAATGTTGGCTTTAATTTTTTCTTATCCCATTGTTTGTTGTTTTCCTTTTCTCCCTCATATTAGTGAGACCATCCCATATTTCTCTTCTTTCTGTTTTTGTTTTATTTTTTTATAATTTTATTTTTAAAAATTGATTGTACATATATATGTTTTTACATCATTATTTACTCTGAAGTTCTCCCACCACCTTATTATTCATGAATCATCTTAATCTCTTGTGCCCTCTCTCCCCCAATTTTGCCCTCCTCCCCCTCTCTTGCTCTGTGCTTCAGTTCTGCTGACAGTTTTAAAATTTTCTTGTCTGTTTGTTTGTTTTTCTTATAGCCCTCATGTAACTGAGATCATACAGTATTTCTCTTTTTCTTTCTGGCTTATTTCCCCTAACATGATTCCTTCTAGCTCCATCCATGTTGTTATGAATGACATAAGTTTGTCTTTTTTGATTGATGAATAATATTCCATTGTGTACATATACCACAACCTTTGGGCCCATTTGTCTGTTTTGGGGCATTTGGGTTGTTTCCATATCCTGGCTATCGTCAATAGTGCTGCAATAAACATCCAAGTACAGGAATAATTTTGGGCTAGTGCTTTGGTGTCTTTTGGGTAGATACCCAGACGTGGGATTGCCAGATGGAATGGTAGTTCCATTTTCAGTCATCTGAGTGTCCTCCATACAACTTTCCATAGTGGCTGGACCACTTTGCATTCCCACCAGCAGTGTAAACCTGTTCCTTTCTCTCCACATCCATGCCAGCATTTGTTGTTGCCTGTGGGTTTTTTTTTTTTTTTTTTTTGATATGGGCCATTCTCACTGGTGTGAGATGGTATCTCATTGTGGTTTTGAGGCAATTGTGGTTTTGAGGCAATTAATGACATTTAAAAACGCTGTCCATGTGGGCTCCTCTTTGACTTCGGTGAATTTAGGAGGCAGGGCTCAGCGGCTGCTCATTTTGTGCTGACTCATGAAGATTTTCCCTGCTTGTTTCAGAGGGTAACCTTGTCATCAGATTTGGCCCCACCGTGTCCCCTGAGCCATCTGAGCTTCCAGAACAGCATGCCACGAGATTGGCCCTGGGCATGGGCACCTGCTGCTGTCAGAGGAGGGAGAGGTCCAGAAACTTGATCCTAACTGGGGTGAGTGCCATGGCATCACAGCGGGTCCTCTCCCAGTGCCAGGCACTGAAACAGCAGGACCAAGGCAAGCCTGGGGTGTTTGCACAGTCTCCTCCAGAACCTTAGCTTTTAAACAAGCTGCAGAACCATCTTATACCAGTAAGAACGGCCTATATTAAAAAAGGGCAACAACGAGTGTTGGCATGGATGTGGAGACAAAGGAACTCTCTTGCACTGCTGGTGGGAGTGCAAACTGGTCCAATCATTATGGAAGACTGTGTGGAGGACCCTCAAACAGCTGAAAGTGGAATTACCATTGGACCCAGCAATCCTACTACTGGGAATCTACCCAGAGCACATGAAACATTAATTCAAAAGGACACCTGTACCTGCATATTTCTTGCAGCTCTGTTTACAATTGCGAAAATATGGAAACAATCCAAATACCCCAGAACTGATGATTGTCTAAAAAAAAAATGTGGTACATGTACATGGTGGAATATTATGCATCAATCAAGAGGACACACACATGTCATTTGCAGCGGCATGGATGGAGCTAGAAGGACTCATATTAGCAGAAATAAACCAGAACGAAAAAGAGAAATACAGGATGGTCTCATTTATCAGAAGGATATAGGAAAAAACAAATAAGTAAGAAAAATGAGAAACAACCAACAGAACCAAACCTTTGAGAGAGAGAAGGGGAGGAGGAAGAAAACAGGCGAGGTGGAGAGCCCAGGTGTTAAGGAAATGGAAAACCCCGGGGTACACAATGATGTAATATATACATAATTAAAAAAACAAAGCAAAGCAAAGCAAAAACAAGCTGCAGAGACATGTCCCTGCGCCTTAACAAGGCCTGGTGGAACTCAGCGCAGTCTTCAGACGGCCCACTCTATCCACCAAGCACCAGCACATGACCTGCTGCAGCTCTGGGTGGGGCCTTCACACTCACTTTGTCACCCCTCCTGGCTCCTCCTACCCCCCCCCCCCCCCCCCCCCCCCCCCCCCCCCCCCCCCCCCCCCCCCCCCCCCCCCCCCCCCCCCCCCGCCGCTCCCCAGTCTGCCTTTCACCTGGGTCTGCCAGCCACTTAGTACCTGCGCTGAACAGAAGACTTGTCATAGGAGGGGCCTGTGCTCCTTGCTCCATCCAAGAAGGGCTGGAGAACAAAGGAGGGCACCCTCCCCTCCCCGCCTCTGCCCTCCCTCCCTCACCCCCTGCACAGGCATCTGACCTTTTCTGTGCCACCATTTCTGAACTGGCAGAGGAACTTCCAGGAAGAAAATCCCCCTCCCCCACCCCTTTCCAGGAGGACCTTGTGGGTCACATACCTACACTTTCTTCCTGAGTCTGATTTCATATTATTCTTATGAGAATAAGATCTGACTCTAAGCTTGAGGGGGAATAAAAAAGGCAAATACTAACCGGAGTAGGAAGAATACTTAGCAAATAGAGAACAGGGAAAAGGATAAACACAAATCAATCAATCAATCAATCAATCAATCAATCAATCAATCAATCAATAAGCAACCACCATAAAAATGTCACTCAGGAGCTTTGCCAGGGAGCCTGAGTGAGAGCAGTATCCAAGGAAGAGGGTGGGGAGCAGGTGGGCGAGGTGCGCTCATGTCCATCTTCTGCTGCGTCCACTCAGACACTCGACCAGAAAGCCTCACCCTGTACTGAAGCCGTGTCCCCAATATGGGCAGTGTGTTTGTTTATAAAATTTAGGCCATTGTGTTAGCTGTGTCTGAAAAACACAGAGGTGAAAGAGGCCTAAATAGAAAGGGCACTTTTACTTTGTTGTAAAAACCCTGGAGGAGAGAATATATTACCTGACAGGTGTGTAGAGGGAAATTGGAGCCTTTGGTTTTGAGGAGGAAGAAAAAAAAGAGAGATAAAAAGGAAAGGAGCAGAGACAAGACACAGAGGAGAGGAGAGAAGAGAGTGGCAGGCAGGTAAAGAATAGCCCGAGTGACCAGGCTGGGCAGAAACCCCCTAGAAGAGCGAACTGATGGTGGCAAGGAGCCATGGTGGCCGGCAGAAGAGTGGCTGGTGTGGAGAGTGTGGCTCTGCAGCCAGATGACATGGAAAGCTGGTACCTGGAGGTGGCCAGGGATGTGGAAAGCTGATTTTTGCATCAGCACTTGTTGAAGAAGTTTGAAGAGCCTTGGAGAAGTGGAGCAGTGAGGCAGCTCGGAACACTGGAGAGAGAAGAAGCAAAGAGAAGACGATGGAGAAAGACTGGAACTTTGCAGAGTGCCTGCCTCAGGTTGGAAGGGAAAAGGGCACCATCATGGACATGTGTCTTTGGGACCTTTGGGACTGAGAATAGTGACTAGGGTAAGATGACTGACCACTTGTGACTTGGAAACTTTTCGTTTTCCTGGCTAATTTCCCTTGTTTATAAAACCCTGTTGTCGAACTGCATTTAGTGACAACTGCTACACGTGGGTGAAGAAGACCTGTGGTTTGTTGTTTTGCAGTTTTGCCCCTTTTCTTTCCCAATTTCAGTATGAAATCCACATGGGGCCATTTGTCTGCGAGAACAGAGGGCCAGCTCTTATCCACTGGCTCTCATCCCCACTGTTGGAGCTTTTCTTCTAGGGAGGTGGCCTTGGCTTCATTTCTGGGTTACGCTGCCTGAAGCCTGGGTAGGTGTGTCACTGAGAAAAGGGGGAAGAAAGACCAGCGCAGGCCTGGCTTGGTGCTGAAGCAACTAGTCTGAGCGCACAAGGCAGGAGAAGCTGGGAGAGTGTGGAGTGGCAGACAGAGGCTGCTGTCTCCCTGAGCATGCAAAATAACCACTTGGCCCTGTCACCAGGTGCCAGATACAGTGCAAAGGGTCGTAGATGGAGGATCTCATTTCATCGTTCAGGTGCCAAGGGGGGAAGTGCTGTTACTATTCCCATTTTAGAGATTAAGAAACTGAGCTTCAGAGAGGCTAAACAACCCAGATGACCCTGGTAAAATCTGGCATAGCCAGGATCCCAGCACAGGCTGTCTGGATGGTTCTGAGTCTTTGTCCTTCATAACCAGGGCTTGCTACTCTCTTCGGCTTCCCC
Organism: Uropsilus gracilis; assembly: GCA_004024945.1. NCBI lineage: Eukaryota > Metazoa > Chordata > Mammalia > Eulipotyphla > Talpidae > Uropsilus > Uropsilus gracilis. The sequence goes on along the minus strand of PVHY01006570.1, from coordinate 63,822 downwards.
ACCAGCTGTCTGGCTTCAGGTCGGTTGAGCAACTCTGCTGGCCTTTCTTTTTCACCTTCTGTGGTGTCAAGTGCATTTAAGTCAGCTAAGAAACCCCCAGAGCCAGAAGCATCTCTGTCACGTCCAGATGTAGAGATAGGTTCCCTGCCATTCCAACTCATCAATCCAAGTCTGCAGCTGATGAAGTAGGCTCAGTGCAATGGCCTGCTTAGTCGTGAGCGCTGGTCAGGCACTGGGTGGGTCCATCCTGGGGTGGGGCTGGGACCTACTAGCCTGAACAATGAAGGGAAGAGCAGTGATGACTGGAAGTCTGGGCTGAGGTGGGGCGGGGCTAGGGAGGAGATGAGGTAGAGGTGTCAGCCGGCCATTAGGACATTCTTTCTTCAAAATGTTGATCTTGAGCAAAGCATGTAAGAACATGTGGGAGAGCTGAGAGGAATGTGGAGGAGATGGTGTTCTAGCCCAAGTATCTTCCTGGAACTTCCATCAAACACTTTACTTGGAAATCCCTAAGCCTGGTCATCTGGGTTTGTGTCAAGTCTTGAAACTATCCTCCTGTTCCTGCTCCTTATTCTCTTCATCAGTTCTTTGCCTCAGTTCACAGATGAGGTTCCCCCCTGCCCCAATCCTGACTCATCAACATTGGGATCTCTACGGATACTACTAAATTTTACCTACTTCCCTACCTGGGTCCCGAACACTCAGAAATATGCCAGAGTGCAAAGGGGAATATGGGAAATCTCTTTACTGCTGACACAGGAAAAGTTGGAGTTGTGATTTAGAGGGATTTGACTGATGGTAGCCAACAAGGCACAGATGGCACGGTCCTGGCTACGAGTCCTGACTTAGGGGGCAGCAGAGACTGCACATGGTGAAGCCAGCACATCCCAGGAGAAGGAAGGAGCAAACCAAGGGAAACTCAGGCTTCCTTTCCATATTTATCAATCAGGTAAGTCACATCTCCTCCCCTAAGATAGGATGAGTTAGAAGGAATGAAGAGAGATCCTGAGTGTGGTTATTGACAAGCCCTCCCTAAAGAAAATTATTATAGAGAAGGGGTGTTCTTTCCCGAGAGAGATGTAGCATCTCGCTTACTCTCATATGATCATCCATCCACCCCCAACCACTAACCATTCCATCACCCATCCATCCATCCATCCATCCATCCATCCATCCATCCATCCATCCATCCATCCATCCATCCATCCATCCATCCATCCATCCATCCAGCCACTTCCAGCCACTCACAATCCATTTCTCAATCAGTTTATCTCACCTCACAATACTCAAGCTATATATCTTGTCCTTCTTTTCTTGTCTAATAATATATCATGCTACTTCTCTGCTTTAACAAATACAATATTAGCACTTTTCTTTAAGTAACTACAAGATATTCTATTGTTTGATTAACCATAATTTATTAACTAATTTTTGATTTTTTAAGATTTAGGTACTTCCTTATTTTTTAACCATTAAATGCTATTTATCTTTCCCTACATCCCTGGTGATTTGCATAGAAAATATTCATAGAAGTGAGCTGATTAGTGTTGGAAGTGATTTATTGAATCAAAAGGGATTTATATTTTGAGGTTTTAAATGTATTTCCTGAATTTCTTTGTAACAACATAGTGTTAAAGTGTAGTTTTACCAGTAGCATGTAAGAAAGTCTTTGCTCATTTAAAAAATCTTATCTAATAGTAAAAGCTTATTTTAATCTTTACTTCTTAATAAGGCTGAATGTTACTTAATTTTTATCATTCATTTCTCTGCTTTTGTTGCTTTTACTTGCATTTCAGAAATGTCTTTTTCTTATCAAGTAACAGTTTTAGTTTGCTCATGACCAACCTATTGCTAGTCAGATATGTTACAATTTTTCACCCACTTGTACTATGTGTTATATTTTTACTAAATGTCTTTGAACTATAAAATTAAAAAAAAACTATCAATTTTACCCTCCATTTTTTTAAATCATTGACATTGTATCTGTAGACATTATTATTTTTTTAAAAGGATGTCAGATCTCTATGAAGCACAGAATAGGAAACAATAAGATTTTTCCAAGTACTTTATACCTTTTCTCATCAAATAATTTCCCATCTAGAGCTTTCACTAACACTTTAAAATTCCCTGAGCTATGTAAAAGACTCCTTGAAGTCCTTCAGTTAGCACTGACTATAGAAATACTGTTTGCACTACTCTCTTGATTCTGTTCTCCTGATTTAAAGTTGCTCATCGACAGAGATTGTGATAAGAAGTTTAAACATTCTCCAATGTTTCACTCAAGCAGCTAATAAATTCAGGTTCAACTACAAAAGCAACAGATTCCACAAATCCCTGCTCAGTGAAGAATGAGGTGGTCAGATCCCAAGCAAAACACTGCTGGGGCTATGGTGGAGCTAGTTCTCTTTTTCTTAACGATTATCAGCACTAACCATGGATAGATCAGTGGAAAGAAGGCAGTGGGCACTTGCTGAGGCTAGTGGTTTCGCAGAACTACAGCTATTATCTCTAGGGAGCCTGTAAAAGAACTACTGCGTTGTCACTGAGGCCTCTGAACTGGGTGATGAGATACCCTGGGGATGCTGTCAGCAGCCCTTTAGTTTCCTTTGTATCCAGAAGTTTCAGAGATGATTAATGCATCTAAAATATCCTGTCTGGGTGTTTCTGTCTTCCTGATTCTGTCCCTGAGATATTTCCCAAAGGCAGAGGGTGTGGTTTTCCAAAGAGACCAGGAATGCTTTTTTTCTTTTGGGGGGTCTGCAAGTAGTCAGTTCAGAAAGCTGCTGTGGGTGGTCTACTTTTATATAAACCTTCCTCGCAGGCTTCCTTGGAGGAAGTTCACATTTATTTGTATATTATTTTAAAAGGAGTTGTGCTATTTCCAGGTCTTGATATGGTGCATTTTGTATCTTGCATAAAGATACAAAATGTGGGGCTCTCATTCGTGATGCAGTGAAATCTAGATTTTTTTCTTAATTGCTTAATAAATAGCACACTTCATTGATAAATTAATCAGAGTCAGAGAAGCGTGGACTGCAAGGGAGACTTCAGGAGTATCTGGGCTAGTCCTGCGGATGGGGTTAGGTAGACATGTACAAGAGGTATGTGGATCCAAGTTCAGCTAAAGGTTAAAGTAAATCCTGGAGCTTGGGGACATGTTGGTATGTATGATTTGCAATGGTGTGTGTGTGTGTGTGTGCGTGTGTGTGTTGGGTGAGTATAGAGTGACAGGTATGTAGTGTAGTCAGTGTGAAGTTCCCATTGCTCTTATAATGGGTGACCACAAGCTTATGTTTTAAGCTTAAAACAGCGTGCATCTATTCGCTGGCACTTAGGCAGTTTAGAAACCCCAAATCAAGGTGCTGGCAGGGCTGTGTTCCTTCTGCAAGCTCTAGGGGAAAATCTGTTCTCTAGCCTCTTCACCATTCCTGAGGCTTTCTGCATTCATTTTCTGGCAGTCCCGTTCATTTTCAGAGCTGTTGGGTGGCATCTCCTGCTCTCTCTGGTTTCTGGTCTCTGCTTCTGTGGTCATACCTTCTCTCTGCTACTCCTACTTTTCTCTTATGACCACACCATTACCTCTTGTCTCTACACTGGTGCCTCCCTCCGACCCCTGGAACAGTCCAGCTCTTTAATCACATTCACAAAGTCCACTTTTGTCATTTAAGGTGACATCTGGCAGGGTGTGAGGATTAAGATGTGGACATCTTTGGGGAATGTTATTCTGTCTTCCAGGAAGTTCAGCGTGATCAAGTTGCTCCTCCTTTAATTTTACTGTAAAGAGCCTCAGAAAAGAAACTAATGGTAGTGAAGATAATGCTAGTGTTTTATATCACTTTATATTCGATGTAAGTTAGATAAATTAGATACATTAGAGGCTGATGTACCATTTACAAAGTGCTAAACGACATGTCAGTTTCATCAACGTATAGTTGTAACCAGAATTTTGAGTCAATAACATATTTCATCACTTAATAGCTACATGACCTTCAGACTACTTTCTTAACCTCTCAAGGCTCAGTATTCCCATCTAAAAAATGGGGAGAATACTATGATTAACGGGAAGAAATAGCTTAGATTCTGGGCAAATTGAGGATTTTGGAGTGTGTTACATGAGACTTTAATTTGGAGAGGTGCTTTTCAACTATTCACAGTCCAGGATAAGTTAATGAACTTATCCAGAAAATTTTTGTTTGGCTTTTCACTCTATTGTTAGGTTAATTCATGCTGACTGAGGAGCAGACGGCAAGATGGGATTAAACTTTCATAAGCATCATGGGGGAAAATGCTTGTGGGGGACAATGGGAAGAAGGTGGAGGGGCTTGGCAATCCATCAGGTCACATGGGAGTCCGGAGGGAGCCAGGATGATTGGAACTGGGTGTTTCTAGAAGTGTGCCGAGTATGACGTGAGCAAGTTTGGAACATGCTGCTGAAAGACTTGAGAGGGACCATGGAGTGGTCATCAGTATGAATGATCATCAGCAATGCCAGCTGTCTTTTAGGAGACTGTCCTAGGGTGCAGGAGGGAGGGTTAAAAAGGGGGAGCACACAGCGGGGACACCAAATGGGCCTGCGACAATCTCCCTTAGGTGGATGGTGTTATGGGTCTGGACCAGGCTAGTGGTCAGGAGAATGGAAGGAAAGACCAGCCATGTATAATTATTTCTCCCAAAGAAATAAGTTTCTTTTGTTCCTCCCTGCCAAACAGAACCTTGAGACTGTGTTAAGTAAGTTTGATTTTGGGGCCCAGGCGATGTTCAGCAGGCTGCTAAGTGACTATTGTGAAGAGTGGTGTTTATTTTGTAAACACGGACCCCTCCAGGTAGACTGATCTGATAGGGCCTCTCTGCACCCCAGTCCTCTTCACTTTCTCTCAAACCTGAGAAATTAGTGTAATTCATGTGAATGACCAGGCGTGTTTCTTCCATTCTTTGGACAGACAACTTGTATCTTTTTGAATTTATCCTGACGCCTGAAATTCCTGATGCTTTTTTTTTTTAAAGCAAAAATCTTGAAGGGATGAAGGACATGTAGTTTGAAAAGAGGATTACTCTGGGGACAACTTGACGTGAGAATGTGCACTTTGAATGTTCTTGTAAATGACCTTGAATGGCCTTGTGAGAAGGTTTCTAGGCAACTCCTGATAGGCAAAGCAAGTTAGAAGGGAAGTAAGAGAGGTGGCCTGAGTGATCTAGTTGCTAGAAGGAAATTCGTTGAAGATGCAGAAACAGCTCAGGAACATGTGACAATATTCAATGGGGTCTTGACCAGGGAGATAAAACATAGCAGCATAGGGCTTCAGGTACTCCATGCAGATTGTTCCAGATCCTCTAGTGGCTGGGCTGAGTTTAAATATATCATTCTAGTCTTAGGACCGGAAAAAGAAAGGTGATGGCCTCATTCTTGAGAGAACTCATCTTCCCAAGAGTGGTTTCAGGAGGAGTGAATGGAGACAGCTCACGAGCTGACATTTAAGGTTAGATCTATACTAGGAGTGCTGGTCTTTGTCCACCAGGTTGACCTCTTCAGTTTTTTGCACATAAGGCTGAACTTAGAGTGGGGTACTGAGGCAGGACTGGTCAGGTGGGTGGGAATGGACTGGGAGGCTTCAGCGGGGAGGAATGGGCTGGGAGCTAGGTGGAGGCAGGATAACTATGGGTAGCCCAGGCAGTTGATTCTTACAACTTTGCAGGAAACCTAGATGTTAAGCAGGAATCAGAATCATGTGGAAGGCTGGCTAAACCACAGATTGCAAGGCCTCATTCCAGTTTTTTATTCAAAAAGGCTGGAGTAGGGTCCAAGAATTTGCATTTCTAACACTTTCACCAGGTGATGATAGTACTGCCGGCTTAATGTTAGAAGTAACTGCCAAACGGTTTTTCCAAAGTGGCTGTATCATTTTTGTATTCCTGCCAGAAAAGTATGAAATTTCAGGTGGTTCCACATCTGGCTCAGCGTTGCCAGATTACGGGGGGAGGAGAGCGTTCTAATTAGTATGTAATATGTTCATTTTGGTTTTACTTGCTTGTGCCTAATGAATGGTGACATTTCATTTCTTATTAGCTCTTCAAGTGTCTTTTTTGATCTGCTTTTCCTTTTAATTCTGTCAGTTTTTACTTGGTATCTTTTGATGCTCTGTTGTTACACTGAGGATCATTATGTCTTATCTAAAAATGTGCCCTGCTCCTTATGTTGCATTTTTCTTTTCCTCTATAAATATCCTTATTCCAAAATCTACTTTTTCTGATGTTATAGTCAGCTCTTAAAAAATGATTATTTCCTTGTTATATCTTATGTCACTTTAACTTTAATCCTTCTGTCCACTAACATTTAATGAGTTTGTGTGTGTGTGTGTGTGCACACTCGTGTGTATTGTAGTTTGTAGTTTAGGTCTTAAAAAAATTTCATTTTAATTGACATGTTTAAACCATGTATATTTCATATGATTTGTTTAATGTTTACCATTTAAAACATTTTTTTTCTGTTTATTTCATTTTGATTTTGTGTACCTTATCCTCCCACCATTATGTTACAATTGTCATATGTATTGTATCTCCATACACCAAAAATATAATATTATATTTGGTAGTCAGCTGTCATAAGTATTTTAATGAGCTTCAGAGGAAAAACTATTATAATTACTTTCATAATTACTACTTCTGCTTTTTCTTCATTTGCCTAGTTTTAAGGTTCCTCTGATATCACTTCTCTTCAATCTTTCTCATTTGTGGTGATAATTATTTTCTTTCAATACTTAGAGATTTTGTCTACTGTTTTCTGGGCTCCACTGTTTCTGGGGAGGAATCTGTGATCATTCAATCGCCAAATGTGATCTGTTGATTTTTCTCTGGTTGCTTTTAGAATGTTTTCTTTGTTTCTTTTTAACTATTTAATTAGCTTGTATTGAATATTTTTGAGTTTATTCGGTTTGGAATTAATCACAATTTCTTGATTTTGTGAGTTAAATCTTTCACTAAATTTGGAAAAACTTTGGCCATTATTTATTCAACATTTTGTCTGGGGCTTCACTCCAGTGAATGTTAGAAGTTTTGCTATTACTCTACATCTTCTTGAGATTTTGTCCATTTCTTTTCAGTATGTTTTCTCTCTGTTCTTCACACTAAATAATTTTTATTATTCTATCTAAAAGTTCCTGAACCTTTCCTATGTCATTATTGCTAGTCTGCTAATAAGTCCATCCAGTGAGTTCTAAAATTTCATATGTAGTATTTTTCCCATAAAAAGTTCCTCTTGATGCTTTTCAATAAAAAACTCCATTTCTTTTTAAGAATTTGTTTTACTCTTTCAATAGTCTTTATAGTAGATGATCTTTATAGTAGAGCTGTGCAACATAGTTATAGTAACTGTTTTAAATATTCATTCATTCATTCATTCATTCATTCATTCATTCATTCATTCATTCATTCATTCATTCATTCATTCATTCATTCATTCATTCATTCAGACTAGGTCTCCCTATGTTGTCCAGGAACCACAGACTCACATTGCCCAGGGTACCACGGACTCAAATGATCCCCAACTTCAACCTCCCAGATAGCTGGGATTACAGGTGTGTGCCACCATGTCCAACTATTTTTTGAGAGTAGGTCTTGCTATGTTGCCCCGGGTGGGTCTTGAACCCACGAGCTCAAGTGATTCCTAGTCTCGGCCTCCCTTCCCAGGCTGGGATTAAAGGCACGCGCTACCATGTCTGGCCTAGATTTTTGTGTTTTTTATCATGTTGAGCAATTTCGGATTGTATGCTGGGTGTTTTGAATATTGCATGACATGACTCTGAGTTGTATTAGAATCTTCTGGAAAGTGCTGTTACTTTGTTTGTGTTAGCAGACAATCATCCCCCTTCGGTTCAGATGGAAAGTTCTGGTCCATGGTTCTGGACTGTGACTCCAATATCACTTTGGTTTTCAACACTTGTGCTCTGCTGTTTGGGTCTTCCCAGCACATGTGCCACTTAGGGACTAGTAAGGGGTTGGCCAGACCTCAAAACTTTTGGTATGTTTCTTTGGGTCTGTTCCACACACATGCAGCTCAGACTTGTATTGGTACAGATGTAGAATCAGGGGATCCATTCCCCCAACTTCTGTTCTTTGTGATTGCCCCACACTCTTCAGTTTCCAAGACCTTCTCTTCCTTTTGCTTTTGGCCAGACAGACAGTTTTTTCTGAGTTAACCCATTCCTTCTGCTCTCATGTAATTATGCACACCGCAGATGGTCAATGATTCATAGTAGCGAGAGAGAAAAAAAAAATAGAAAAATAACAGATTCTCCCCACTTTCTACAGACCACATTATCCGTTTTGCTCTGGTCAAAGAGCAGATTGTCTCTAGGGTCCTTAGGTGGCTGTGCAGTACAGTTCAAAACTAGGCTGGCTCAAGATCAGGCTTGGAAAGCAGGAGAAAAAATGGTTATTTCTCTCACACTCTCAGACTCAGAGGTGTCTGTTTTCCCTCTGGCCAGGAAATGGAGGTTTCTCTAAGAGTTTTGTTATTCATACTTTACAGTTCTATAACCTAAACCCCATTCTGTCAACACGGGAAGATAAATTTGTCAAGGTCAAAGATAAATCTCTTAAGTCAAGGAGATTTTTCCTTATGTTTTCTTCTTAAAAAAAAAAAATTCCAGGAAGCTCATTGCTGAACCAGATGTTCACATTGTTACTTCCCTCTATGATCTATTTACTGTTGCTTATTTTCAGTCTTTAAGTGGTTGCTTTTTGTGTTCTATGCAAAAATTTGCATTGTGATTAGTAGGCAATATCATCCAGGAAGCATTTCTTCCATCTTAACTAACAATGGAAGCCATGACACTGTTTTGAACCAAAGATCTACCCACTGTGTTTTTTTCTCTCTTTAATCCCAATAGAAAAGGGCTTCTTTCTTTATTTAAAAAATTTTTTTTTGAGGCTAAGTCTCGCTATGTTGCCTGGGGTTGTCTCAAATTGCAGACTCAAGTGATTCCTAGCCTCAGCCTTCCAGGTAGCTGGGATTACAGGAGCGCACCACTACTCCCAGCTAGGACTTCTCGTTTAAAGGTGATAGTTTGCTTTTCTCCCAGAGCTCTTGAGATCTAGTTGAGATATAGCATTGTGTAAGTTTAAGGTGTGCAATGTGATGACACCATGCACTTCTGATTTGTGAAATGATTGCCATGGTAGGGTTAGTCAGCACATCTATTAATTCTTATTTTGGGTGAGAACATTTAGGATTTATACTCTAAATAACTTAGCAACTTTCAAGTACAGTAGACTCCTGATTTACGATATATGTATAATATATACATAGATATGTGATATATACATATATGTGTACATACATACATGTTATATATATCACATCTTCTTTATCTGGTTGTTTCCTTATCTTGGCTATTGTGAATAATGATGAACATGGAAGTGCATATATCTCCTTGTGATCCTGATCTCATTTATTTTGGAGATGAAATGAAAGTGTAATTGCTGGGTTGTATGGTAATTCTAACTTTATTCTTTTGAGAGTTGCCAAACTGTTTTTCTTACTGACAGTGTGAATTTACATTCCCACCAAAAGTACAATAAAATTCTTTTTTCTCTGCACCCTAGCCAACACCATTTATTGCCTATCTTTCTGATAATAGCCATTATTATGTAGTAGTTTTTATTATTGCAAGAATTGTAATACCTCATTTTGATTTGAATTTCCCTGATGATTAGTAATATTGAATGTTTTTCCTTGTACTTGTTGAGTTTGTCTTTTAAAAAAATTTATACCATGTTTGTATTATTACTAATTTGTACATTGTTGTGGTCCCCATATTTTTTACAACTTCCTTGGAAAATATCTAGTTAGCTTATCTGTCCAGTCTTAAAATTGTATTGTCTGTGTTTTTCTTATTGAGTTGTATGAATTCCTTCTAAATTTTAATATTAACCATGTAGCTGATATATAATTTGTAAATATCTTCCCATTCATTTGTTAGGTTGGTTTTTCATTTTATTGATTACCTTTTCTTTGTAAATGACTTTGATGAAGTCTCATTTATTTTTGTATTTTTGTTTTTTGTTGCTTATGCTTTTAGTGTTATATCCAAACTCATGGCCAAGGAGATCTTATAATCCTTACAAATTTTATGTTTTTAGATTTGTTGTTTAAGTCTTTAACTCTGCTCAAGTAAATTTTTTTTGAGCCACATGCGATAAGAATATAGTTTCAAAGGCCGGGCACGGTGGCTCGTGCTTGTAAGCTTCAGCCTATGAAGCGGCCAGGGCTAGGGATCATGGTTCGAGTCCCGCTTGGGGCCCGTAGCGAGACCTAGTTCCAAAAAAATAGCTGGGCGTGGTGGCGCGCGCCTGTAATCCCAGCTACCTGGGAAGCTGAGGCTGGGGATTGCTTGAGTCTGTGGTACCCCGAGCAATGAGAGCCTGCGGTTCCACGGGCAAAAACAGCGAGACCTAGTCTCAAAAAAAAAAAAAATATATATAGTTTCATCTTTTTGCATATAGCTATCCAGTTTTCCCAGCAGCATTTGCTGAAGGGAGTATGTATCTTTTACCTACTGAATGTTCTTGGCTCCCATGTCAAATATTAGTTCATTATATATGTGAAGGTTTATTTTTGAACTTTTCATTCTGTTTCATTTATCTTAGAGTTTACTTTCAATGTCAGTATCATACTGTTTTGAATACCATAGTTTTGGAATATAGCTTGAAATCATATAAAAAATGCTCAACATCACTAATAATCAGGGAAATGCACAATGAGATACCATCTTACACCGGTAAGAATGGCCCATATCAAAAAAACAGGCAACAGCAACTGCTGGTGTGGATGCGGAGAAAGAGGGACACTTTTACACTGCTGATGGAAATGCAAACTGGTTCAGCAACTATGGAAAGTTGTGTGGAGGACCCTCAAATCACTGAAAATGGAACTACCATTTGATCCAGGAATCCCACTTCTGGGGATTTACCCAAAGTATACAAAAACACTCGTTCAAAAAGACACCTGTACTCAGCTGTTTATTGCAGCACTATTTACAATATCCAGAATATGGAAATAATCCAAATGGCCCAAAAAAGATGAATGGGTCCGAAGGTTGTGGTACATGTACATAATGGAATATTATCCATCAATCAAGAAAGACAAACTATGTCATTTGCAGCAACATGGATGGAGCTAGAAGGAATCTTGTTGGTAGAAATAAACCAGAAAGAAAAAGAGAAATACTGGATGGTCTTGCTTATATGAGGGATATAGGGAAAATAAACAAACAAATGAACAAGAAAATTTTAAAACTGTCAACAGCACTGTGGTGTGGAGCAGGAGAGGGGTAAGGGGGTAGAGTCGGAGCAGGGATGGGCACAAGAGATTAAGATGGTTTACGAGTGATAGGGTGGTGGGAGAACCTCAGGGTAGATAATGATGTAAAATATTAAAACATTTTTGCGAAATATATGTAAAATAAAATTTAAAAATTTTATGAATTGAAAAAAAAATATAGCTTGAAACTAGGATGTGTTATGTCCATAGCTCTGTTCTTTCTCAAAATTGCTTTCTCCACTAGGGATCTGTTATGGTTCTACACGTATTTTGTAATATTTAAAAATTTCTGTGAAAATACAAATGAAATTTTGATAGGGATTACATTGACTCTTTAAGTGGCCTTGAGTAGCAGGACTGTTTTAACAATATTAATTCTTCCAATACATGAATACCAGATATCTTTATATTTACTTGTCTTTAATTTCTCTTATCAAAAGTGTTACAGTTTTCAGTGTATGAATTTTTTATCTTCTTGCTTAAATTGATTCCTATTATTTTATTTTTTTGAACTATTGTGAATAGTATTTTAAAAAAAAACATTTTCATTGAGGTAACATTGACTTACAGCTCTGAATATGGGCTAGGGGAATAGATTCACACTTCCCCCATTACATGCCACCACACCTTACCCACCATCAAAGCACCACTGTCTTTCACCAAAGACCACTGGCCCCTCCCATTTTGTTCCCAACTCTTCTGTATCTGCCCCTTCTAATAACCTCAATTTTGCAGTCATATTTCTTTTTTTTTTTTTTGAGACTAGGTCTCTATATTTTTGCCTGTGGAACCGCAGGCTCACCTTGCCCGGGGTATCACAGACTCAAGCGATCCCCAGCCTCAGCTTCCCAAGTAGCTGGGATTACAGGCGTGTGCCACCACGCCCAGCTATTTTTTGGGACTAGGTCTTGCTACGTGCCCCCGGCGGGACTCGAACCACGATCCCTGGCCCCGGCCGTGGCTTCCTAGGCTGCCACCTACAGGCATGCGCCCCCATGCCCGCCCCCTGCTGTCATATTTCTAAGGGTGAATAAATAATATATTTTAGAATTTCTATCTCAAAGAACTTGCTATTAGTGTATAGAAGCACAATTAATTTCTGTATATTGATTTTATATTCTGTAACTTTACTGAATTTGTTGAGTAGTTCTAATAACTTTAAGATGGAATTTTTAGGATTTTCTGTTTATCAGATCACATCCTCTTAAAGATAATTTTACTCCTCCCTTTTCAGTTTGGATGCCTCATATTTTTCTTGCTTAATGTCTTGCCTGGCTTAATGGCTATGACTTCCAGTACTATGTTGAATAGGAGTGGTTAGAGTGAGCACCTTGTCTTGTTCCTGATTTTAGAGGAAAAGCTTCCAAACTTTCTTTCACCATTGACTATGTCATTTATCACCTTTATTGTGTTGGGGTACCTTCATTCTATATCCACGATGTGAGAGTTTTTGTTATGGAAAAATGCTGTATTCTGTCAAATGGTTTTCTAAGACGATCATATCATTTTTTATTTTTTGTTCTGCTAATGTTGTGTATCTTTTCCTTTCCTTTCTTTTTTTTTTTTTTTTTTGAGACTAGGTCTCACTATGTTGCCTGGGGTAGTCCCGAACCCACGGACTCAAGTGATCCCTAGCCTCAGCCTTCCAGAGGTAGCTGGGATCACAGGTGTGCACCACCACGTCTGACTACTTTTTTGAAACTAGATCTCATTATGTTTCCCAGGGTAGTTTGGAACCCGCAGACTCAAGCGATTCCTAGGCTACATCTCCCAAATAGCTGGGATTATAGGTGCCTGCCACCACCCCCAACTTGTGCATCATTTTTATTTATTGTTGAAGCATCTTTGCATTTTAGGATTGAATCCTGCTAGGTCATATTATAAAATGCATTTAATTTTCTTTTGAAATCACTTTGCTAATATTTTTTTGAGAATTTTTGTATCTGTATTCATCAGGAATATTGGCTATAAAAAAATGAAAAACCTTTTTTTGGCATAATACTCTTTTCTGGCTTTGGTGTTAGGGTAATGCTGGTCTCAGAAAATGAGCTGGGGATTATTCCCTCCTCTTCAGTTTTTAGAAGAATTTGAGAAAGATTGATATTCTTTAAATGTTTGTTAGAATACATCAGGAAAATCTGGTGCATTGAGTTTTCTTCGGAAATTCTTGATTCGGATTCAATCACTTTACTTGCTTTTTTGTTTGTAAAGATATTTTCTGTTTCTTCATGATGCAGTTTTGGTAGGTTTCTTTTAGGTTGTCCAATTTGTTAATGTGAGGTTGTTCATAATAGTCTGCTATGATCTTTTATATTTTGTGGTATCTTCACTTTCACTTTTGATTTTTCACTTGAATCTTCTTTTTTAATGTAAATCTAGCTGACAATTTGCTAATTTTATTTCTTCAAAAATTCAGCTCTTAGATTTGTTGATTTTTATACTCTTTCTGGCTGCTATTTCAGTTATTTTTGCTTTGGTCTTTGCTATTTCCTTTCTTCTAAATTTGAGCCTAGTTTATTTTTTTTTCCTAGTTTATGAGGTATAAAATTAGGTTGTTCATTTGAGATCTTTTGTTTCCTTACTATAGTTGTTTACTACTACAAAATTCCCTCTTAGAAATACTTTTGCAGGATCCCATAAATTTGGGTGTGTGGTATTTCCATTTTCATTTGCTTCGAAGTAATTTTTACTGCGATTTTGATTTTTTCTTTTACCCATAAGTTTAGGACTATCTTATTTCATTTCCAAATATTTATAAATTTTCTGGTTTCCCTCTTGTTAGTGGTTTCTGGTTTTATACCATTGTGGTCAGAAAAAGTATTTGACATGATTTCAAACCTCTTACTCTTAATAAGATTTCTTTTGTGATCTATCATATGATATATCCAGGGGACAGTTCCATACATACTTGAAAAGAATATGCATTCTGCTGCAGTTGTACAGCATATTTGTTAGGTCTTTGGTCTTAAACTAAATCCTAGGTCCATTTGGTATAAATGTACAGTTCAAGTCCAGTATTTCCTTATTGGTTTTTGTCTGAATATTTTCATTGTTGAAAATTGGTTATTGAACCCCCCTACTATTACTTTATTGTTGTCTATTTCTCCCTTCAGATCTGCCAGTATTTGCAGTCAAATGCTCTGCCACTGAGCTCTACCTCCTCTCAGGTCTGTTAGTATTTGGGTAACTTATTAGCTGTACTGATTTGGGTATACATATATTTATAGTGTTATGTCTTTGATGAATTGAGCCTTTTATTATTATGTAATACATTTCTTTGTTGCTTGATACAGTTTTTAGCTGGAATATCTTTCCATTCCTTTACTTTGAAGGTATTTTGCTCTATGTGCATCCTTAAAGCTACAGTGAGTTTCTTGTAGGCAACATAGCATCAGATATTTATTTATTTGTTTGTTTGTCTATTGATGACTAATTTACTTTAGATGGTCTGGTTCTTCTAGTGTTGTGCCCTATCTTTCTCTCAGTACTGATTCCTTTACCGAGAAAGCTTTGAGTCCTTTGGGGTTATGCAGTAAAATTTGCACCACATTTAATTCTCTGCTATGTTTCTTTCATGAATGTGTGACTCAAGTCTGGATATATATCCCAGATCTGCTCCCCCTGCCCCCCCCTTTTTTTGAGACTAGATCTCACTATTTTTGCTTGTGGAACTGCAGGCTCATGTTGCCCGGAGTAGCATGGACTCAAGTAATCCCCATCCTCAGCTTCCCAGGAAGCTGGGATTACAGGCACATGCCACCACACCCAGCTATTTTTTTGGGACTTGCTGTGTTGCCCTGAGCAGGACTCGAACTGCAATCCCTCGCCCCACCTGCTTTATAGGCTGAAGCTTACAGGCACGCGCCACCGTGCCCGGCTTAGATCTGCTTCCCTTTAAGGTAAATTCCAGGTGTGCCTATATATATATATATATATATATATATATATATATATATATATATATATATATATATAT
>PVHY01006570.1:0-48429 GCA_004024945.1 Uropsilus gracilis | reverse complement strand
AGGTGGACTTGCAGAAGTGACTTGAGTATGAACTGGAAATACATAGTTCTATGGATTACATCATACAGCATTTTATTTTCCATGTTCTCACTGTCATTGCTTTTAAGTAGTTCTTTTTGGACTAGTTTGTTTACCTGTTTGTGTGAATTCTAATCTCCCCAGAGGATGTTTTACCAATGGTGTAGAGTTCGTGTGAGTGAGAGTGATCTGTGTATATCTTACTGTTGAGATGACAGTTTTTCTTCATCAGCATTTCTCTTCACTGCACAAGTCCCCATGAATCTTGACGGAGAGAGAAGTGTGGGTCCTGTCTCAAGCTCACAGAGGAGCCATTTCAGTTCTC
This sequence comes from Uropsilus gracilis, assembly GCA_004024945.1. Lineage (NCBI taxonomy): Eukaryota > Metazoa > Chordata > Mammalia > Eulipotyphla > Talpidae > Uropsilus > Uropsilus gracilis. The sequence goes on along the minus strand of PVHY01006570.1, from coordinate 48,086 downwards.
TTTTGACTGGTTATTGCTGACAACTCTACTTTTGGCTATCCTCCCAAAAAGGGGACTTTTTAATTTAGGAAGGCTGGAGCAGATATAGCACATTTTCTCTTTTTATTGTTCCTGGGCTTCTTCTTTTTTTTTTTTTTTTTTTTTGAGATTAGGTCTCGCTATTTTTGCCCATGGAACCACAGACTCACATTGCTCAGGGTACCACAAACTCAAGCAATCCCCAACCCCAGCTTCCCAGGTAGCTGGGATTACAGGCTCGTGCCACCATGCCCAGCTATTTTTTGGGACTAGGTCTCGTTGTGTTTCCACAGGCGGGACTCGAACTGCGATCCCTCGCCCCAGCCACTTCATAGGCTGAAGCTTACAGGCATGCGCCACCATGCCCGGCTTGTTCCTGAGCCTTTAATACAAAGAAGGAAGCATTTGTATGCTGGTCACAGATCTGGGCAGATGGTAACTTTCTGAGGCACCTTGTTTTCCAACTGTTTGCACCCCCTCTGGAGACCAGAATGGATGCAAGTAGTTATAAAATATTCCACAAACTCTGGTTAGGATGTTAGTAAGTAGCCAAGTAGAATACTTATTTAAACAAAACCAGTGCCCAGGGATATTTATATATATGTCATATTTTGCCCAGTGTACATGTATTAATCTTGTAGTTGAAAGAGCAAATTAGTATTAACCTGATATGATGCTGTACTCAGAGTTCCCAAGGTCTACTTGCCATTTGGAATGAAATCAAGAAGATTAGAACATGAGTCCTGATCCTTTTTTAAAATTTCTAGTTCTGTATCTTAGAAAAGAGAAACCCCTTGTGTTTTGGGAGTGATGTCATATTTTTTGAGGGGGGGTTCAGAAGGGTATGAGATTAGTATTTGTCTCTCACCTTTAGGTCTGGCTTTTGATTTAATTATCCTGTGGAAATAATCTTTTAGTAGGATATTCTATCACAGTTTTAATGCCATTTCTGATTTTGCCGATGGAGACAGGGTCTGAGTCTCCTCCAAGTGTTCAATTAGGATGACTTACAAGAACAAAGTGGGGGAAATGGCATTGGATATCATACAAAAGCCATTTGTGCTATCAAATAATGACGTCTCTTTTCTAGAAACACATAATTATATTTGGAATGCATGATAACATTCTACTGTATTTCAAAATCCAGACCACAAACAGATAAAATATCAGAGGGAAGAAATTGCTTTTGATGTGTCAGAATTCATTTATTTTCCAACTTGTAATGCTTTGTCTTATGTATGTGAATGGAGACTTATCAAAACATAAGAGGGCTGTTATTCAAATACTCCATCTGAACATTTTCCCAAATTTAGTTTAATATGCCCTATTAACATGAAGAGAGTTGAGAAAAGATCCCAAATAGCCTTCAGGAGGTGATTAGAAAACTTAGCTAGATCTTTCTAAATAGAAAAAAAATTTATTTAGTTATAAAAGTAACCCATGAACAGATACATAATACAGAAAAGCAAGCAATGCATTTGCAAGTGTTTTATAACATTGGGTACAAAATTTCCTCTGTAAAATTTGAGAATCTATTTTTTCATGATAATACTCTTAATGCAGTTTTTACAGTAAAATAATTTTGCAGCTCCCCATTAAAATATATAATTTATTATTTAAGGGTTTCTTTAAATTATTTTTTGTTTTCATTTGTTCTCTTTACTGAGATTTAAAAAATAGGCTTCCAAGGTGTAACACTTACTTTCTGCCCATTAACTTGTCTGTTTTTATACTTTGCGTTGTTAAATCAATCATTGTGGTGCTCACTTGTTATTTCCACATGCTTTATCTTTTGAATTAAATTGTAAACTCCTTGAGTAGTGTAAGGCTATAGCTTGGCTTTGTGTGTTCTGTATCACTTGAAAGGTATTATATACACTCTATAAATACACTTCCTCCTTAGAAATGCAGGCTAACATTAGATTGGTTTAAATCTGTTACACAGGGTAATAGCTCCAAAGGTTGTATTTGAAGAGAGATGGTGATGGTATAAATCTTTGCTATCTCTTTCCTGGCTTACTTGTGGGTTGGTAATTTGTAAAGAAAGACTTTAAAAATTCTATTTAACTGAAAGTGCTAATTTGCACTTAGAACTTATGGTTTCCTTGTACAAAGATTTCACTTAGAGAGGGGAAATTAAATCAGAGTATTTAGATTTGAATGAGGGAGTGAAAGATAAAGCTGCTATTCTATGATGCGTCTTTCACCTCTTTTATTCTCCCTTATATTTCCAGAACCATCCATACTGGATGGTTTTAGCATTTTCCCTTCTTTTGAGGTTAGACACTGATTACTAAGGTAAAATGAATGGCAGATTGAATCCACTTTCAGGGTAGTTTATCTATAGCCTGTACATGTCTCAATTATTCTCAGGAATGCATCTAGTCATCCTTCTAGTTAATATTCACTAAAAAGGGACTTGATTATTAATATATGGCTGAAGTTGTGCAGTCCTTGAATAATAGCAGGGGCAAGACAAATATACTTTGACCCTTAACACCTTATACTGTTGTATTCTGTCAAACTCCTAAATACATTTCATTGTGAATTTCTTAGTCTGTTGCTGTCAAAGGAAAAACTGGATCTCTTCAGACTAATTCAATGAGTAATTGTCTTGCTCTTAACTTATACAGACTTAATCCAAGCTATATAAATAAATGAAAAATCAAATGGACCTTTCAATTCTAAAGGAAATATTGCTTTAATGCTGTTAAAAATAGATTCTAATAAGTGTGGAAATTGCAAATAAATTGTGCATCCTTATATGATTGTTTTTGTGAAGAATTATGGTGTCCAGAACTTCTAAGTAATCTACAAAAATCATTCCCCCCTCCCTTTTTTTTTGTTTTGAGACTCGGTCTCGCTTTGTTGCCAAGGGTAGTTCTGGTCTAGGATCAGATCTGAGTAGTCCAGATCCTGGATAGGATCTGGGATCCCGAGGACTCAGGTAATCCCCAGCCTCAGCCTCCCAGATAGCTGGTATTACAGGCCATGTGCCACCACACCCAAATATTTTTTGAGACTAAGTCTCACTATGTTGCCCGTGACGGGTCTCAAACCCTCAGACTTAAGCGATTGCTAGTCTCTGCCTCCCTTCCTAGGCTGGGATTAAAGGCATGCACCACCATGCCCAGCCCCTTTTTTCCTTTTTTTAATGAAAGTGGACATTGTTGAGGATATCCTGTGAATCAGGAACATTTGACTTGATGGAAACAGAAGAAAATGTGGCCATGATTTTAAGAATCTTCCAAATAGAGCTTGGCAGTGGCCCTTGATAGTTCTCTGGCTGCTTTTATTTTTTTCTTTTTTGGGGGTGGGGAGAAAAGTTAACAGGGATGGAGAAAACAATGAAGATGAAATTTCCAGAAAATAACCCAATCAGGTAGGTGTTGCTTAATGGAGTCTACTGTCATAAAATCCATTTCGATTCATTTGGAGAGTGAAATATCACAATTGCAACTACACCATAATGGATTTTGGAAGATGGGGTTTGTATAAACTTGGTTAATCCCTTGATCACCAATTGAAATAAAAATAGATAAAACATGAGTAGGTTGGCAGGGGAGAAGGACCGGGAATATCAATGGTGATGCCAGAAGGTGTCTTTCCTGCCAAAGGGAACTGGCATAGGGAACAGTGTCTGAACCCAAATCCTGGAAACCACAAGCTGATGGAGACAGAAGACAGATTGCTGGTGCCCAACAGGGGATTGGTGCTCAACTGGGCCAGTGAAATCACAAACAAACTGCTTCTCTGACCTGCACAGGTGGCTTTGTGTGCATGCATTTGCATTTCTTTCCATTTGGAGTCTTGCTTTCTGGTATGTGGCAAACATATAATGGCTTGTGGTAAACAAGTTAAATCTTTGGAAAACATAGCAGAGAGTCTCTCTAAGGCATAAGTTACTCCCTTGTAGAAGAGGCTGTTTCGTTGTTGTGATTAGAAAATTGTTCAGTGAGTTCCAACTTTATACCCAGAAATGGCACGTTGGAGGTCTGCAAGGGCTAAAAGCTACCACAAAGACCCAGGAGACGTCCATGAGCTAACTACACAAAGGCTAGAGGAGTGTGTTGTAGTAGGTCACCTTAATTATGAGACTGTTAGCTTAACTTGAGATACTTTGTCCATCTGTTTAATTAGCAGGAATTGGGATGAAATTTGTTTTTGTTTGGTAAATTCTTTTAAGGTACTACAGGTCAAATGGGATTTCAAAGGCATGTTTGTGTTGCTCTTGATGGCAAAGTTTTCAATTACCTCACACAGAAATTGGCATACCACTTACCATTTTTAATGTGTTCTTTAAAAAAGGTCCTGTATGACTCTCTACAAGGCTGTACTTGATTTCTGGCATATTGGGTAGGAGGCTATTAGCTGCGAATGACAGAAAATTCAGGTCAGAATAGTTTAAACTATGCAAATAATCTATCATCATACACAACAAGAAGACTTCTTGTAGGAGAACTTCAGGATTAGTCCAAAATCGGTACTTCAAAAAATGTCACCAAAGGATCTCATGTTGTCCTTCTCAGAGAGCTTGGTGCCTTATCCTAGTACCAAGACGGCTGCCAGCGTTCTGGCATTAAAGTAAACACAAGTATGTCCAGCAGAAAAAAAGCTCCCCTCTTTTGTGGTGTTTTATCATTTAGGAAACACTTCTTAGAGACCTCACAGCAGATTTCTGTCACATCTCACTGACCAGGATTGGTTCACACTCCCTAACTCAATCAGCAGTGAGGCAACTGGGACCTGCTAATCAGGCTTTATCCTGAGGCAAGTTGGGGGTATGTGGATCTGAACAGAATCACACACATATACACATATGCTTGGCTATCCCATAGTAGCATGTATTCTCCAGAAGCAGATGCTGAGACAAGATTTGGGGCACAAGATGTGATTAGGGTTCATTTTCTGTGCAGAGAAGGGGGAAGAAGCAGAATTAGATGGATGAAGAAACTGAACTGTGATGCAGGTCTCATTTAGCCTTGGCCACCTCTGTGGAAAGTTCTAGAACAAACATTGCCCATGAGGGTCCTGCGTAGATTGAAACAGCTGACTCCGTAGACCCCATTGATTACTTAACAGATGGAGACACTGCTGGGTGAGGCAGGTCTCTGTGACTAGGGCAGACCTGGAAGAGGGTACTTTCCAGCTGGGTAGAAGGTCTTTCCCTTTGGGGAATCTGTGCCACACCCACCAGTGTCTGTTAGAGCTTAGTGTGCAAGACTGTAGAAACATGGAAAAAAACATTTTATAAAAGGGATTCTATAGTTTCTTTTGGGCAAAAATCAATACTACTCTTTCTCCTTTTTCTAGTCTTAATTATTCCGGAACTGAAGGATTTTACAGTGGATGGTCACCATATGTGGATCATAGATGTTTAGAGCTCAAAGAGCAACTGGGGTTCACCTGCTCAACACAGAACACAACACATTGGGTTAAGCAGAGAATCTAGGTCCAGATGAGTCCGGGACTGAATCTGAAATCTTGCATGTAAATTTTCAATGACTACTTCTTGAATTGAATAATTACTTCAGGTCATGGACTGAGGATTAGAGCCTTGTTCTACCGATTTCTAGCTTCAGGTTTTCCCTTAGTGAGCCATGTTGTTCTCTCTCTCTCTCTCCCTCTCTCTTTCTCTGTGTGTTTGAGAGAGAAAGATTGAGAAGGAGAGGCTAGATCTAGGTCTAGAGATTGAGAGATACATAGTTCATTGGTGTCAGGCAGTTTGGGATTTTATGTTGTGCATACTTGCAGGAGAAGTCAAGAGAATCAGAATCAGTTTATTTGAAAAATTGGAGACAACTTATCTGGCATTCAAGTAGGTTTTCTTTTATGGGATGTAATTAGGCCACAGTGGGGTAGGAGTAGGAGTAAGAGTAGGAGTGGCTGGGGTAGGAGCTGTTACACTTATCCAGTTATTGCCACAAGGTAATGGAGGCCAAGGTGGCTTGATTTTCTGCTTTCTCAAGAATGGCTAGAAATCTGTATTGTTTTAGGTGATGGTTCCAACTTTAAAAAAACTAATTAAAAAGTATGTAGTTAGAGTTTTGGCTGGCTTTAAAAATGCTAGTTTTCCAGCTTGAATCTATTGGCTCTCAAGTAGCAATTTTACTCCTCCCGGGCCCAGTCACTGGGCAAAGTCGGAATCATTTCTGGCTGTCACATGTGCGGTAGGGGACACAGCTGCCTTGAGAGGCAAGGAATGCTGCTCTGCCTCCTATGATGATCAGGACACTCCCCAGAGCAGAGCATTAGTGAATCCAAAGTATCAGTGGTGCCAGACTGAGGAACTCTGCTTTAGTCAGATATTAAAGTGGAAACAACAGAACCCACCTCTTTTTAACTGGGCCATCTCTTTGAAAGATGGCAGCTGGGAACTGCCCAAGAACAGAGAGGCAAAATTTCAAGACTTCAAAAATCAGTCCTTTTGAAGTAATAACGATGCACTCACCACTGGGGTGGGACAAGCAGCTTGTCAGGAACCACTGAGACAGGAAGGTGAAACCAGCGACTGAGGTGACCTGTCACAGATTTCCACCTGCATCGGCTCTGGAACTGGGGAACCAACCCCTGGCCCTCAGTTATATGCAATGTGAGTGAGGCTCCCTCCTCTACCAATCAATGGGGAAGAAAGCCACAGAGATGTGGCTGTGGCCCCATGGCAGAACTGCTAACAGGAGAGAGGAGAGGAGCTGGAACAAACCACCTGGGGAAGTCTGTCCCCAGCAGGGAACACCTCCACCACCAGCAGCTGGGAGTTGGGCTCCCAAACCCAGATATCAGAACTGTATAGCATAGAACCAGCACCACGTGACAGACACCAGACAGGAGCCTGGAGAAGCGCACCAAATATTTGCCCTACAACAAGTTCCTGACATGCTCGGCCTGACTATCTGCCTCAGTTACTCCTGGAGACCTGACAACCTCGTCTGTTGCTGTCCAGGAGTGCAAGTCTGCATCCAGGAAAAAGGGACATATTTCCAGAAAAAGAAAAGACCAGTGGGCCAAACACAGACCAACGACTTGCAGCAAGAGGGGTTGGAGTGACTGGGGTGGGGAGGTGGGGTGGAAGAAGGGGTTGGGTAGGATAAGGTACAATATGGAAGGCAGGGCCACACCTAAGGGCAACAACAACTGTACAAATGTGACCAATATGGTATGAAAATTACAAAATAAAAATTGATAAAAACCAAACCCAAAAATTCATCCTCTTTAAAATTGCTGGACTGTACATGCCTAATAAGCATATGAAAAGATAGATGCGATAGATGCTCAGTATCCCTAATCACCAGATAAGTATCAATCAAAGCCACAATAAATATCTCCATTTTATAAATTTTGACTACTACCAAACTCCCTCCCCCACCAAAAACAACAACAATAAAACCCAAAACAAACCACAAAACCAGAAAAATAGCACATGTTGGCAAAGATGTGAAGTTGGACTCCTTCTGCACTGTTGGTGGGAACAAAGAATGTTGCAACTGCTTTGGAAATAGTATGGCTGTTCCTCAAAATGCTAAAAATAAGACTATCATATGATCCAACAATCCAGTTTCTGGGTATGTATCCAGAAGTACTGACAACAGGGTCTCGAAGAAGCTGGGTGCAGTGGCGTGCGCCTATAATCCTAGCTATCTGGGAGGCTGAGGTTAGGAATCACTTGAGTCTATGGGTTTGAGACAGCCCAGGACAATGTAGCAAAACCTAGTCTCAAAAAATAATTGAGCATGGTGGTGTAAGCCTGTAATCCCAGCTACCTGGGAGACTGAGGCTAGGGATCACTTAAGTCCATGGGTTCAGGACAACCCCAAGCAACCTAGGGAGACCTAATCTCAAAAAATAAAAAAAATAGCACTTCGAAGATTTTGATACCCCACCCATATTCATATCAGCATGTAACGGCTAATAAGTGGAGGCAACCCCAGTGTTCTCAGGTAGATGAATGAATGAAGGAAATGTGCTGCAATCCCACAAGGAAATACCATACAGCCTTCAAAAGAAATGCTACAAGATGGATGAACCTGGAGACAATGTGCCAGAAATAAATCAGTGCCGGAAGATAGGAACAGTGAACATCCCACTCACATGAAGGAATCAAAAGTCATCAAACTCATAGATATGGAAAGTAGGTGGATAATTAATAGGGACGGAGGGGGGGAACATAAGAACTTATTGTTTAGTGCACAAAAAGCTTCAATTCTGCTAAAAAGGATTGTGAAGATCTAGTTTATAACATTGTAAATAGATTTAGTTCCACTGAACTTTATGCTTAAAAATGGTTAAAATGTTAAATTACATTTCATGCATTTTTCCTGTTTTGTCAAAAAAAAGTGAATAAGCCAAAAAGTAAATCACTGATAAATTATTTGAAATAATTTATTTGAAATAATACTCCTTGTATTTGAAATCAGTTATAGCAAGGTACTTTTGACAAAAGCAAATGCACATAAATATATGATTTGTAGAGATCCAAATCATATTTCTTTCTGCATTTGAGGAGAGAAGACATCAAAAGATCAGTTTTTTGGCTGAGGGAAAGGTAGACAACATCAGGAAGCTTGGGCGTCTGGGTTTCTAACCTTCAAGGCTCCTCAGGACCCATGTTCTCAGGAACTAATGCAATCAGATCACCAGAGAATAGGTTATGAACATCTGGTGGCATGAGTCCTCCTTTCCCTGAGAGAAACAACTAAACTATCTTGCATTCTTCTTCATTCTGTGCTGGATGACACCAAGCCCATGCTCTGAAAGTTCCAGAAGTTGACTTTTGAATTCTAAAACCCTTTTTTTCTAAAAAAAAAAAAAAAAAAAAAAAAAAAGCAAAACTCTGGTGTGTCTAAAATGTCTAGCCTGAAACCAGTTATTTTTTTGACTCTGGGTTACCAAGTTTCCCTCTGAACACTGTGGATTTAGAATTCCCATTGTCCAGTGTGAGGGGAAAAGAAGGTGGGTGGAGTATCTCAAAATGGCCTCATGAAGGCTTAACTATTCCAGACTTCAAATTATACTACAAAGTCATAATAACAAAAACAGCATGGTACTGGTACAACAACAGACAATCCAACCAATGGAACAGAATTGAGTGCCCTGAAATAAAACCACACATATATGGTCAACTAATCTTTGACAAAGGAGTGAAGAACCTACATTTGAACAAAGACAGCCTCTTCAATAAATGGTGCTGGGAAAACTGGACCAACACATGCAAAAAAATGAATCAAGACAACTCCCTTACACCATGTACAAAAATCAACTCAAAATGGATAAAAAGTCTTAGAGGTCAGACCTGAAACCATAAAACACATAGGGGAAAATCTAGGCAAAATCCTCCACGAATTACAATTCAGAAATCCCTTTCTGGACACATCTATAGATGGCAAAAAAAATGAAGGAAAACATAAACAGATGGGACTACATCAAACTAAAAAGCTTCTGTACAGCAAAAGAGACAACAGAAAAAAACAAGAAGAAGCCCAATCAAATGGGAAAAAATTTTTGCCCTCCACAAGAGTGATAAGAGATTAATAATGAAGATTCACAAGGAACTTACACAACTAAGCAAAAACAAAACACGAAGCCCAATCCAAAAAGTGGGGAGAAGAGCTAAAATGACACTTCTCCAAGGAGGAAATAGAAATGGCCAACAGGTACATAAAAAATTGCTCAAGATCACTAGCAATCAGGGAAATGCAAATCAAAGCCACAGTGAGATACCACCTTACACCAGTAAGAATGGCCCACATCAAAAAACTGGGCAACAACAAGTGCTGGCGTGGATATGGCGAGAAAGGAACACTCTTACACAGCTGGTGGGAATGTAAACTGGTTCAGCCACTATGGAAAGCAGTATGGAGGACCCTCAGACTAATGAAAATGGCACTACTATTTGACCCAGCAATCACTCTTCTGGGAATCTACCCAAAGGAGACCTCAATGTGGGAACAAAAGGACACCCGTGCTCGGATGTTTATTGCAGCATTATTTATAATTATAAGGACATGGAAACAACCCCAAAGCCCCTAAACAGATGACTGGATGAAAAAAATGTGGCATATATACACAATGGAATATTACTCATCAATTACAAATGATAAATTTGATGAATTTATGGTAACATGGATGTACCTAGAAGAAATCATATTAGCAGAAACGAGTCAGAAAGAAAAAGACAGTAACCAAATGGATTCACTAATATATGGACAACCAAATGAAAGTACACTACTGGGGCGGGGAGGGAACCAGCTGGAGTGGCCAGGGAGGGGAGGTGGTGGGTGACCCTCAGGGATTAAAATGATGTGAAATAAATAAATAAATAAATAAATAAATAAATAAATAATAAAAAAAAATATGGTCTTCTGATACTCATGGGGCCCCACTGTTCAGCGTGAGGGGAGAAGAAAGTGGGTGGAGTATTTCAAAATGACCTCCTTATACTCATGGGGTCTCCTTCACCAACTGAGAGCTCCTTGAGGTCTCAGGGTCAGGGTCTGTACGTTCATCATGTGCCACCAGGCATGATGGGCACAACAAAAGTTACTCAGGATCTGAACGCAGGAATGTAAAATAAATGAGAGGGTGATTTCACCTCTTTCTTTTCACTTATAAAATAGGGCTAACAATTCTTCGGAGTGAGCAACATTGTGAGCTAAGCTGTTTTCTCCCTTCTCTTGGGATTCCTCCCTTCCCCCCCCCCCAGTTTTCTTGACCCACTAAAAGTTGCCCTCAGGGGAGGCCCACCTGCAGCTTTGCCCACACTACACTCTGGTCAGCAGGTTATCTTTCCAAAGGCTATTTGTTGCTTTAGCCTTATCTGTGTTGTGAAATGGAAGAAGGGCTGTCTTTGGGAGAAGGATTTTCGGGTGCAATTTATTGGGAGGGATTCTCTGAGGCAATGGGTCCCTTTCTGGGCCCCCAGATCCATAATGAGCACATAATCTGCTTTGCTTACACTGGAGGCTGGCCTGGGTAATCCCTGCTCCACCTGCATCAACAGGCTGTCAGGGGGATAAAGTGGGGTGATGGATGGAAGGGTACTTTGAAAAGTTAAAAGCTGCTCACAAATGCGAGTTGTTATTGTTATTAATCCAGAGTGTCAGAGAGGCACTCCTCGTGAAAAGAGTCCCATCCCCCAAGAGACTGGAACAGTTTGGAAGGCAACATCATTTATTGGTTTCTTGTTCCTAGAGCAACAAATCCCCCTTACCCCTCCCCCCCCCCCCACAAGGCACTCTGAGTGAATAGGATGAAAAGTTGCTCTTAAAATCAGCATGGATAAGGGGTTTCACCCCCTTCTCCATAGTCTCTAAAAGTATAAACTTTGCTTTGTCAGGTTCATTGCCAGATGACAGGGAGCCAATAGCCTTAGTTTTTTTTTTTTTTTTCTTACTGTTCCCTTGTCTTTTTCTTTACCTCCCTCAATTATTTTAGAACAAGTCTCAGCTTGGAGCTGATCTTCAACTTCTGGAAAGCTGAAATTGTTCCTTGGCTTTTGGCTGGACTGAGTGAGGGGCGACTCACTTCTGCAAGAATAGGAGGGGGGTGCAAGATGGGGGAAATCTGGGCAAATGGGAGGAGTCAGAAGGCCGTGATGGATGTCCCTTCGAGGATCTGCTCTTCCAAAATATACGGCGGAGTCATGCCCCCAAAGCCAAAGACCTGAAGCATGACTGAAGGAGCAACAAAACGTAGCACAAGCTGCGGAGAAGAGATCCATCAAGACTAAAGGTGCTCCAAAAGCAGTACAGGAATGATAAACAGCACGTTCTACCAAGTCCGGGGAAATCGCACCCTCACTAAGGACGAGGAAATGGATCAAGAGAAAAAAAAAAAAAAAGACTAAAGGACTAAACAAGGACAAACAGCAAAAAGAAAGGCGGCAAAGAGACCAGGGGAGATGTGGTGTGGGGGGGTATTCCCATGGGGATTAGCAGTTATACAATCATATATTGTAAAATATGCAAAAATAAAAATTAAAAAAATGATATGGACAAAATTTATATATATGACTATGATGATGTAAATGTATCAAAACATGAACAATGAGTGAATTGAGGTAAAGGGCGTACAATGAAGTATTTTTGTATATCTTTTTTATTTTTTTGACATTTAATTATTTGTGATTAAAAGTTTTAAAATTGTGTAAAAAAAAAAAAAAAAGCAAACAAAATTTGAGCGCTCTCCTGAGACTGCATGTCTGTTTTCTGCTTGTTGTCAGCCCTGCCCTAGGGGTGGGGTTGGGAGTGGTTGGAGGATGAGGCTGTAGGGCTGATGCTGGGCATTGGGGAGTGGTGGGAGGGGAGGAGAGGAGGGAAGGTTTGAAGCAGTTGAGCCAGCATCTCTAGGGTTCTAACTGCTGGTCAGATTTCATTAAACATGGGCCAATTGCTAGGAAATAAATCACCAAAGGAGCAAGAGGTGGCTGCTCTTGGTGATTTGTTGTCTTATGGGGAGGTAGCTGTTTCCACTATTCTTTTTAAGTAAAGGGGCTTGAGGCCCTGTTACCTTTCCCTCATCAAAGAACTATTTACATCCTTAGGATGAAACATGGCTTTGTTCCATTGGGCAATATAGGAGAACCTATCTTGTAGAACCTTCAGGGACTTTTAAGAAAACTCCCAGAATGTGGTTTCTTTTCTTTCCTTCCCACTGAATAAAAAGTCCTTCCTTCCCTCCTCATTCAAATGCAGCACATCCTCCAGGCTGCTGCTTGGGAATTTATTTTTATCTTACAAGCTTGCTATGTATGTTGGAAAACATATGCTTTATGGTCTTCAAATGGTTAATTTCTTTTTAAAATTTAATTCATTCTAAAATTATTTAAATTTTTATTAAATTTTTTTTCTTACGTGGTTGTGGTCCCCATACTTCTCCTGTCACTATGTCACCCTTAAACCATCACTATATCTCCTTGTGTTCTTCCCTCCTCTGTTTTAACCCTCTTTGAAATGGTTTTCTTGAGGACAAGTGATAGGCCTGCTTCTTTTACAGACTTTTTCAGCTCCTAACTTTACACTGAGATTGTAAGCACTTGAAAATTCATTGTTACATCTTTATCTCGTGGTGAGAACAGTGTCTGTGCCGTGAGGAGGGTGAGCACTAGGAGTGAAGCTGTGTTGTCATGAGCAGAGGAGGTTCTAGAATAGTCTGTATCTCCTCACCCTGCACTGGTATCAGGCATCACAAGACACATCTCACCTCCTTTTCAGTCCGGCCACACATTCAGCTGCTGCCAATCGGTCTGTTGACTCATGCTCCGAAGTCTTTGGGGTGCCTGAGGCAGGCAGTGGGGTGGGGGGTGGGGGGTGTGAGTGGCCTACTTTGCAGGTTCTGCCCTTCATCTCTCTGTCTTTCCTGTAATGACCATAGTCTGCAGACGTGGTCCAGCCGTGTAGTCAGAGGGCAGGAGGCTGTCTTGGGCCTGCGAGGCAGCCCTTGAAATGTTCCACTATGGGGGGCGGGCTAAGGGCTTGGCTGGTGGTCACTCAGAGGTCAGTGAAACGACTCTCCCGGTTGCCGTCATTGCTCTAGGACCTGGCTGCTTAGCTCACGAGATGTCCCCTCTCGCACCCCAATTTCCTGGCCCTGGGGTGACATCCTCTCAGTAGACTTTACACTCCGCTGTGTCCTGTAAAGTGGATACGATCAGGGCTGGGGCTCCCTCCTTGTTCAAACCTGGTCCTTTAAGCTTTTCCCATGAAGACTTGTCCTAAGACACGAAGGTGAAGGTGAGACCGGTGTTCACTTCCTGGCCTGTAATCGATGCCACCGGTGACCCCTGAGGTGGCTTTTCCAGTCCTCAGAGCCCACGGCCGAGCTTCACTTCACTTTGTGTTCACTTCACTTGGCGTTGATGGTCTGGGGCCCGGAATTGCTTGGGGTACGGTGCAGAAAGCCAAATGTGCCTGGAGCTGTCTGTCCGTCCGTCTGTCCATCCGTCCGTCCATCCATCCGTTCGTCCATCCGTCTGTCCGTTCCTCTGTCTGTCCATCCGTCCGTCTATCCGTCCATCTGTCCGTCCGTCTGTCCATCCGTCCGTCCGTCCGTCCGTCCGTCTGTCCATCCATCCGTCCATCCGTCCATGATAGTAGCCAGCGACGGTGGTGTCAGCAGGCCCACCCCGCCCGCAGCGTGAGACACTGCGCTCCAGACTTGGAGTCGCATCTGGACTCAGCGCCTTTGCTGCTGAGGGTCTGTCCCCACCCCACCCCCACCGTCTCATTTCTCCTGGGAACACTTCATTGCTGCATTACTGGCAAGTGACTCATCCACTCAAGGTCTGGTTCTCGGAACCGGACTTAAGATGAGAGCAGCAGAGGGGGGTGGTCATGGCGGTGTGTAGATCATGGCTAATCATCCTAATTGTGCTTGGAATCAAGCTGTCTGAGTCGTCATCTGGGGGCCCCGGAGTGTCTGTCTACCCTTCTCCCCTTCAAAGACGTGGTCGTGTCGGGCTGGGCCTGCCACAAACGGTTTGTGGAAGAAGCTTCCAGAGGAGGCTGAGCACTGGGTGGACCCCGGAGGGTGTAGGTCCCGCAGGTTAAACCACTCGGGCTGGCAGTGATGGGTTGCAGCTGATTTCCCGTTTCTGAGCGTGGAAGTCGCCATTAACCACGGGACAGTGGAGATGGCCTCCTTGGTGAAGGGCTGATTGGGCCTGCTGACCGCTGTCCTGCGGCTCTCTCTGGGCAAGGTGAAGGGACTCGGCGTTTTTAAGAGGAAACGTTTTCTCCCTTTAAGGAAATTCAAATTCCCTGCTCCCCCCAATGGTCACAATGCAGCTGTCTTTCTTCAGGAGTTAAAAGAAAACAAAGGCCTCCATTAGTTTCAGAAATATTATATTGGGATGAAAAGCTGGTCTTGACTGAGCCATTTATTCCCTCCTCCTTCCACCGCTATTGGATTTTTTTTTTAAGCACTATCTATGAGTCAGAATGGGTGTATCACTTTTAATTATTGTTGATTACCATTCATGTTGGAACAGCTACCTTGTAACGCCATCTCCTATCAGGAAATAAATGCCAACTTAGTGACCTGCGTGAGATGGCTGGTGACCCATCCCACTGGGGAGATGGCAGGCAGCCGCCTGGCGCTTGTTGAATTAAGAAGTGTGACTACAGTAATTAGCAGTGAGTTTCTAGCGCAGGAGAGAGTGGATTCAGGGCCGAGCACAGTTGTCACACAAGTTGACCTCCGTGCTGGAGAAATGAGGGGTTTGGGATTGGGACCGGGAGGGCTGGGGAAGGGGTCATGAGGAAGAAGGTCAATAGCAGAAACCAATTTGACATCTCTGAGTTTGTAATAGGATTGACCGTGGGCTCGCAGGCTGGGAGGTGTCGCCTATGCAAAGCTAGTTCACAGTTCTGCAGCCATCCTGTGTGTCTTTGGGGCCAGAAGAGTTAAGTCTTGACCGCCTTGCCTCTAGAATGTGCTTAATGGAACACAAACAAAAAGGAAGAGACACCATGTTAAAATAGAACTGAGGCACAGATTGAAATGATAGGAGATTACTAGCAGTTGTACAATTTATGGAAAAAATGTGCACACAGGTCTTTTAGGAAGTGTAAATAAAACAGATGGATTTATGGAGGGGGGGAGTATGCTTCTCACGCCCAGCTCCTATATCAGCAAATGTTGCCCTCAAGGTAAAAATTAAAAAAAAAAAGAAAGTTCTAAGCTTGTATTAGTCACACCCATTTATTTTTGGCATAATTTGTGCACTATTTGGAAGTTGGCAAGAACAGGAATGTTAAGGCCAACATTTGGTCTTGCTTCAGGAGTTTCTATGAATATGAATGCCTGAAGTTTACATAGGCTTATGTTGTCTCTATAGCAACGCATGTTTGTTGTGAAAATCCAGCCTTTTAAAATCAAGAATCTGTATGTTAACCTCAAATTCAACACGCTATTTAATTCTGATGTTTTAAAACACTTTTAAGACTGTTGCACATTTAATATTGGATTGGATTAGATTGCAGAGTGAGTTGATGGGTGTCCTTGGAAAACACGCTCCCTCTCTTTCTGTCTCTCATTTTCTGCAGTGGGAACTTTGTACTTTTGGAAGTTAACCTTCATGTGCCTCCACATGGAGCCAAATGAGAAGAACTTCAGATCATGGAACAATCCAGGCAAAACTGAGAGTCAAATCTGAACCAGTGAGGGAGAAAATGGTTAAGAGTGAGAGGGTGTTTAGAACTTGAGGGACATCTTGGGAATGCCTTTGATGCTTGGGTTTGGAGAGTAGAAAGGGAGTTGTGAGGACATTGGCACAACAGAAGAGGAACAACCCAAATCTTTTTGTCAGCTTGAGACTGAGGACTCTGTACAGTTCCATGTCTGTTGGCCTTGTGTACGGGTGTGTGCTTGTGTATGTAGGAATGCTGTTCTTACCCTTAATGGGATTTTTGGTGGCATATTGGTCAAGTACCAGATGCAGTTGAGAATTTGAGTGTATTTACTCTATTCCAAGTGTAAAGAACTGGCTTTTGGTCAAATTATGGTGTCCTTTATGTCCTCAGGGCCTGGTTTCTGATCTCATTATTTGCTTTAAGAGTACCCCTGTGTGATTGCAATGCTTCTGAAACTCACCCCTCTCCCTAAACTGACTTCAGAGGAGGGTAAGATCAGCTTGTTACACTGCTTTGTAAAGAAGAATGCTTTGGGGGAGAGTTATGGCCCTAGAGAGAGGATTGAGTTTTCATATTAGAAACTCGAACTTGCTTTTTAATACTGGCCTGTCCAAGAACCATTTGTGGAAATTCTTAAATCTTCCATTTTGGTGTAAAGGAAAAGAAAACAATGGCTGCTAAAAAGCCAGGCATGGTGGTGTGTGCCTGTAATCCAAGTGCTGGGAGGTAAGAGGCCAGATATCACTTGAGTTCGTGGGTTCGAAACTATCCTGGGCAACGTAGTGAGACCTGGTTCTCGAAAAAGTAGCCGGGCGCAGTGGTGGGCGCCTGTAATCCCAGCTACCATGGAGGCTGAGGCTGGAGATCACTTGAGTCCAGGGGATCTTGACTACCCCAGGCAACAGTGAGACCTAGGACTAATATATATATATATATATATATATATATATATATATATATATATATATATATATATATATATATATATATATACACACACACACACACACACACATATATATATATATATAAAGAAAACAATGACTGCTTAAGTGAGATAATGCACTTTACAGAACTTTGTAAAAAGTCTTGACTTTTATATGCAAATCTTTCTACTCTTATCCTGATTTTGCTCAATTGGTAGTAGTTGCTTGGAGGGTTATGTCCAGAGTGTACCGAGGGAGCAATGCTGATATCCATTAGTGATATCTGATTGATTAGTGATGCCTGTCATTGACATAGGAAGTCTTAACACTTCCATTGGAAGGTGTTAGCATTCCTGGATCCGTTTGTTTTTCAAGAGCGAATGACATATAAAATAAGATGATAAACCTTTAGCAATAAGATATTGGGAACTGGAGCAAAGAGATGTTATTTTGAGAAAGTAGTGCTCATGCGGCGAATCAAGGTTGTGTTTAGCTCTGTCTATGGAAAAGAAGTCTCTCATTCCTAAGTCCAGCCTCCAATTCCCGGTTAAAAAGTCTTAACCAAGGGGCAGCATTGCATCTTTTCTTTCTGTTGTCTCATTGGTGACGTTGCCTCTTCTGTCTATTTTGACATTTGCTAATATTCAGTTTTTGCTAGGCTCTTTGTTGTCCTAGCATGATGTTTAATGGTTTTTAATTATAGTTATAGATTCCTCTGTGAAACTGTACATTTCTTGAGGGATGGGATTACACTCTACATTTTCTCCTCTTGATTCCTGGTCTAGAGTAGAATACATAATAATTTTCTAAGTAAATTATGAATTGATCATTAATTTTTTCTAATGAATTGATCGTTATTTTTTTCTGATTATATATTGTGTGAATTTTTGAAAAATTGAAAGACAAAAAATTACAAAGAATCAAGTAAAAATAGGTTATGGCATTGTAACTAGAAGGAATTAATCTTGTTATTTTGGTGTGTTTCCTGCTAGCACATTTTTCTATGTGAATTTAGATAGCTTTTTTTAATTGTTAAGAGCATGCTTATATAATTATGGAATTGTTTTTTCCTTTTTATGCTATATTGAAATTACTTCCCTAGATCTTTTAATGAGTCCTAATAAACATTAAAAAGTGTTAATTTAACTTTTTGAAATTTCAACTCTGTCACTCATGGTTTAAGTGGTCATACCTGTTCATCTTTAATAAAAAACCTTGAAAGACATAAAAAACCATCGAATGTGTTTTTTCCCTCCAGAATAGTCAGGGAATACTAGTCAATGTTTACTAAGACTTTGAAGATATTTAGTACAGTAAGTTCTTAGGTCTTTAGGAAATTTCAGCTGTTCACGGATATCTATGAAATGAGATTAAATTTTGAAAAGCGCTTTTTTCCATTTTACTATGATGACACTGCCTACTCTCAGCTAAGACTGATGAGAACACCACTCCTGTAGCGCTCACGTTTGTGTACATGTGCACACACACACACACATACACACCTGAGACCAGATTGGTCTCTGAAACTAAAAGGTTCCTCTTGCTATTGAGTAAAAAATATAGTTTAGCTTCCCCAAGTTTAGAACCCAGATATGTTCATCAGTAACAAGCAGATACCAAATTTACTGGGAGAGCCTGAGATAGACATCCAGACAACCACCCTCATTAATGCTTCTTTGCTTTGGGTTATAATTCATTCCTGTGTACTTTGGCAGGCTTCAAGCGTGGGAATTAGATACTTAAAATGTTCTCCTTCCATCTGAAAACCCCTTGTGGCCACCACCTTGTCGTGGAACCCCCTCCATCAGGATTTTTTGGTGGGGTGGGTCAGGCTTTTACAAGGTGGTTTCTTTCAGGGCAAGTCTATTAGGCTTGTAGGATCTTTTAATTGGGGTGGTGTAATTGTAGGGTGCTACCAGGTCCCTGGCAAGGGATTCTTTATAAAGCAGATTATTATGCTTAGCTGTATTAATGGGCATTTATATTCCTAAATCCTTCATACAGCCATGGTATAATAGCCCTTAAGGCCACAGTTACTATTTTGGGTTGGGCTCACTTGTAAAACTAGATCTTTTTATTGTGAAGCTGTTTTTAGTTAAAGGAGTACATAAAACCCTTTGAAAGACAGAATTTCAATTTTGTGGTTGCTGTCTTATATAGTTTAAATGGTAAAATCACTATATATGCACATATATCTACATATATAAAATCACCATATACATATAATAGCCATGTACGTATATATATATAATCACCATATAAGTGTATAAATATAACATCACGCTCTCTGTGTGCGTGTGTATATATCCATATGGATATGAATCTTTACCTTTGAAGCTTAGAACCAAAAAGTAAAAATTGTTCCTGAAATGGGACTTGTTAATAACGGAGAATTACAAATTCTAACTGGAACTTGACCAGATGTATCTACTTGCCCCCAATCAGTAATAATTCAACATTTTTGGAGGCCATATTCTCTTTGGTTTTGTAATGCTTGTTTCTCAGAGACTGCAGGTTCCCAGGAAGATTCAGATGCTGTGTTCCAGTGAGGGATGGTGTTCTGTGGTGGGGGCACCCGGGCTGTGTGGGCTTTTGGGGGTGTGACACATGCATGTATTTTGACAGGGTTCAATGCCAGACTTGAGGCAGAAAGAGTGGCCCCCTGACCCAACAAGGTCCCCTGGGCTCCTGGGACCTTGGCTGCCCCTTTGGTGGGGTCACCATAGGAAGACTGTGAGCAGCTGGTCATGCCGTTTGTCATGTGTAGAGGTGGGTGGGATCAGGTAAGACTGACAGTTGCATGACACGCATCGTGGACCACCATTTCCTTGATAGTGACTCCTGTGCAGTGGGGGAGATTCCTATCTGCCTGCAAACACCAGTGCTTGCTGTTGCCACTGATTCACTTTTTCTTAATCCTTTTTTCTTTTACTCACAGTAAAAGAGCGGTTCCTTTCAAGAGCAAACACCTGCACATATCCACTAGTTTCTGAGGGAGGCAGTTGGGAATATTCCCAGAAAGCTACTTTGGGAATGGAAAATTTACCACAGATACCACAGGGCTGAGTAATCAGATGATGAGAACAAATTTCTTGGGTCTTGCTAGTCTGTGGTCTGACTAGGTCCACTCTAGCACTGTGGAATCTTTCCCCCTTTTTATTTTGCCACCTCTCTTACTGTTTCCGGGGCTATGTTTATGGGAGGATCAACCATTGATTTTGGGGTGTTCATGACAGTTTCCATCTCCTGGTTTTCTCTATAACCCCATCAACCCTGTCCCAACATTTGCTACCAACATTTCTCTTATATCTGAAGCCCCCTGCCTGCCCTTCTCTTCTTTGAGATTTACACTGATCTTTGGGGCATATATCTACCCTCACCCCCAGTTGTTCACAGAGCAAGGAAGTGGCATGTATTGTGGTGAAGAGTTTGGCACCTGGAGTCAGACAGAATGAGTAGAGTCAGACAGGGCACAAATGGGGTAAGTGATTATCACTTCATATACCCCCCTCCATTCTGGGGGGATGTAATACGTGATGAAGGTAGTTATCCAAGTACAGTTGGTCTTGAGTAGGAAGAGGTACCTCCATGGAGATAGGAGTGCAGGAGAAGAAAATGAAGTAGGTTTGTGGTCATCTGCCAATTCGGTAGCAGGAAGTTAGTTGAATTTCTTTTGTATGTGTGGAATAAGAGGCAAGGTTTTCTGCTGACAGGGAAGGCTGACAAGGCAGGTGAAATTCATGTGATATACTAGCACCAGATGACAATGAGGAAGCTTGTAAAAAGATGGAGGAATGAGTGGAGTCACTAATGTCAGCATAGCACTTTGTAATTCACAAACCACTCCTCCATATTTTACTTCATTTCATCCTTATCTCAAACTTATAGGTTGAACCACATCAAACTATGTCTCTCAGTTAAGGATAGTTTTATATTAGGCTCAAATTATTCTGGGACCTGCACCCTCTCAAAAGGATCCTGGGGAGTCTGTTTAGACAGTTCTCTGGCTCACATCACACACACATTTATCTATCAGCTCTATATACTAAAGGTGAAACATACCGTTTATAGAATATCATGTAGGATAAATATCTTTGTTACGTAAGTGTGTAGAAGTGTTTCTTAAAACTCCAATTGCACAAGCTGTGATTCAAAAATTGATGACTTTCTGGTTTTGTCACTATGGAAGGCTGTGTGGAGGATCATCAAACTATTAAAAATGGGACTACCATTTGATCCAGCAATCTTACTTCTGGGAATTTACCCAAGGGTTACAAGAATATTAATTCAAAAGGACACCTGTACTTGGATGTTTAGTGCAGCACTATTTACAATAGCCAGGATGTGGAAGCAACCCAAATACCTCCAAACAGACAAATGGGTCAGAAAGTTGTGCTATATGTATACAATGGAATATTATTCATCAATCAAAAAAGACAAACTTATGTTATTTGGAGCAACATAGATGGAACTAGAAGGAATCATGTTAGTGGAAATAAACCAGAAAGAAGAGAAATACTAGATAGTCTCACTTATATGAGAGATGTAGGGAAAACAAACAACTGGACAAGAAAAATTTAAAACAGTCAGCAGAACTGATGCATAGAGTAAGAGAAGGGGAGGAGGGTAAAATTAGGGGAGGGATGGGTCTAAGAGATTAAAATGGTCATGGGTGATAAGGTGGTAGGAACACCTCAGGGTAGACAATGACATAAAAAATATATACATGTACAATAAATTAAAAAAGTAAAATTTAAAAAATTGATAACTTTGATTAAACAGAAATAAGTAATTTTACCCAATGAAGAATTGATAAAGTTAACACAGATGATAGTTTATGACATGTTTTTAAATGTCAAACTTTAAGGGATGACTATTTGGCATTTACAAGGATTTGCTATAAGTCAACAAGAGAAAGAAACTCCTATAAAAATGGGAAAAATGATAGAAATTAGCAATTTACCAGGAAATCATATGACTTCAAGGCAATGTTGTTCAAACTCACTAGTGGTTAGAGAGAGAGAGAGTGGTAAAGACAATGAGATGTCATGTTATACCCATTAGATTGACAGAACTCGGGAAACCAAATTCTTGCCAAATTTTTCTTGTGCAGTTGCTTGTTTTGCCTACATCTCTCATATAAGTGAGACTATTCACTATTTCTCTTCTTCTTTCTGGTTTATTTCCACTAACATGATTCCTTCTAGCTTCATCAATTCTGAGAATTGATGTAAAAAATTACCCCCAAATGGTGACTTACATAATAGAGATATCTTTTCTCAATTCTGGAAGCTAGAAGTTCAAAATTAAGGTATTGTTAAGGTTGGTTCCTTTTGAGGGTGGTGATAAAATAAAATGATTTATTTTATCATTCTCTCTTAGGTTCTGGTGATTGGTTGGCAATCTTTGATATTGTTAGGCTTATACATGTGTTATTCCAATCTCTTCCTTCAGCTTTGTGTGCATTCTCCCTATATCTGTCTCCTTATATTTTCTTCCATCTATATATATATGTCTCAGTGTCCAAATTTCTTCTTTTTTGTAAGAACACTAGGCCCATTGGAGTCGGGTCCATCCTAATCACCTCATCTTAAAGTGACTGCATCAGCAAAGACCCTATTTCTAAATATGGTCACATTTGAAACTACTGGTGGTTAGAAGTTCTAGATCTTTTTTTGTGGGGAGGAAACATTTCAGTCCTTCACCCTGTGTATTCCGCAGTGTTGGCTGAGATGTGAGTTTCAGAAACACTCAGGCATTGCTAGTGGGAGGGATTTTGAAGAACACCTGGCAATGCTTAGTCAAAGCAACTCCATGACACTCTGTGACTCAGCTTTGCTGTTCCTGGGCATATGTGCCTGAAAGTTTCCACCTCCCCCTGGAAGGGACATATGTGAGGCTGTTCATCAGAGCTCTGTCTATGGAGTGAGCAGTTGGAGGCATTCTTTCCTTTTTCTTTTTTTATTATATAAATAATTTATATATCATTGTAATCTCTAGGGGTCACCCACCTTCTCCCCTCCCTGGCAGGTCCAGCTGGTCCCCCCCCACCCCCCAGTAGTGTACTTTCATTTGGTTGTCCATATATTAGTGAAGCCATTTGGTTTCTGTGTTTTTCTTTCCAACTTGTTTCTGCTAATATGATTTCTTCTAGGTCCATCCATGTTAGCAAAAAATCGTCAAAGTTGTCATTTTTAATTGATGAGTAATAGTCCACTGTGTGTATCTACCACATCTTTTTCATCCATTCATCTGTTTGGGGACATTTGGGTTGTCTCCATGTCCTTGCAATTATAAGTGGTGCTGCAGTAAACATCCAAGCACTAGTGTCCTTTTGTACCCATATTGAGGTCTCCTTTGGGTAGATTCCCAGAAGAGTGATTGCTGGGTCGAATGGCAGTTCCATTTTCATTAGACTGAGGGTCCTCCATACTGCCTTCCATAGTGGCTGGACCAGTTTGCATAGTTGGAAGCATTCTGTTGTCCTTCCTTGGGGTACTGGGTTTGTAAAATACAGTGGGTGCAGATTATGGAATAGCATGTGAAATGTAGGAGAAATCAACTACATGTAAGCTGGGCAGTATGGATGACCTTAGAAACATTACACAGGGTTAAAAAGGAATAAATAGCATCATGTCTTTTATTTTTAAATTTTTCTTGCATTGTAGTCATGATATCACACATGAACCATTGTGTAGACACGATATCACTCATAAACCATCACCACAATTTCCCCTTGTATTCTTCCTGCCCCATTTTTTATCTCTCTACTCTCCCTGCATTGCTGTATGCCTCAGATATTTTGTCAGCTTGCTAGTTCTGTCTTTTTTCTTGACCTTTTGTTTGGTTTCTCTATATTCCACATATAAGTGAGGCCATTTGGTATTTATCATTTTCCTTCTGACTAATTTTGGCTAGTATAATCCCTTCCAGTTCCATCCATGTCACTGCGAATGGTATCGCTTGTTTGTTTTGATTGCAGAATATTATTCCATTGTGTAAATATACCACAACTTTTTGATCCATTTATTTATTGGGGGGGCATTTGAGTTGAGAAACGTGAACATATCATTTCTATATAGTAAAACCCATGTGCACAAGATAGCATATGAGCAAGGAAATGGTTGCCTGTTAGTGGAGGGGAACTGGACTGGGGAATGGAGATGAGAGGAAATTATAAAATAAAGCAAGGGAAGAGGGACTGTGTGAGGACCCAAAGCAGAGATAGATTGTGAAGGGAAGAATTTGATCAATTCCATCTTTGGTCCTGAAACACACTAACGCCTCTCCACTAAACTCTCCACTTGCTCTGACTTAGAGCTTGCCTCAGGAGATGCTTTGTTCTGCCACTGCTCTTAACTCTGCTTGCAAATGCTTTCTTCCTATGGGGAGTCTTAGACTCTTTGGATTGGAAGAGATCTTCCCTTCAATAGTGCCGCCTTGCTCCTCGCTGCTTGCTGAGGGGATGTAAGAGAAGCAAGAAGTGCTTCCTGTTGTCAGATCAATTCGTCTAGATGAGGAGATAACAGTTCAAGAACAGTTGGGTAACGACACAAGACAGTATGTAATTAAGTGTTAGATTGCATGGGGCAGGGTTGCACCTCAGCACAGCAGAGATGTGGGGGAAGAACAGGCTCCGTCTCTTCAAGACAAAAATAGACACATGGAATTTTTGTGACTTTAGAAGAATTAGTTCAAGTGGAGCCTGGACAGCAGCATTTCCTCGGCCGCTGAACCTGCCCACAGCAGCCAGGGGCTGTGGGTTTCCAACTGAACTGTGGCCAGGAGGGTGCCCCCACCTACTGATGGAGGAGCGGCCGGTGGGAGCTGTTCTGGACTCACCACCCACCTTGGCTTGGCTGTTTCGCTTTCCACACAAGGCTCTCGACTGAGGTCTTGTCTGAGGAAACATTTCTGTGTTAAAACATTCAAAATGCAGAGGCTGATAAGACGGATTACAGTACTTTCTGGGCCTTCTTGAGTTGTCCCTCCCTGATCTCGCTCTGACCTTCTTGACTCCAGAAATGGCAGTTTGGTGAGCTCCTCTTGGCTCTCTTAGGCTGCATTACTTGAGTCTTTGAAAATGTAATTCCAAGCCAGGCATGGTGGTGTGCACCTGTTGTTGTCCAAGCGCTGGGAAGCAAGAGGCTTGGGATTGCTTGAGACTACCCTGGGCAACACAGCGAGACCTGGTTTTGAAAAAGCAGCTGGCACCTGTAATCCCAGATGCCTGGGAGACTGAGGCTGGGAATTGCTTGAGTCCACGGTACACCAGGCAACTGGAGTTTGCAGTACCCCGGGCAACATAGCGAGACCTAGTTTAAAAGAGAATGTAACTCCAGCATCATTTCTCTTTGGACCCTCTCCTCATCCATCCCCTTCCAGTAACTAGAGTAGGGCCTTTCCTCCTGTATTCACACACTCATCATACTCTGCCATGGAATCTAATCCCCGGCAATGGCTGCTTTGTCTTGATAGCCTCAGCAGCTAGTGTGACCTCTGTCACCTCCTCAGTGGCAAGGGCACATTTGCTGAGGGACTGTGTGACCGATACATGTGTCTTATCCCAAGTTCAAGTCTGGTTACACCAAGAACTAATGATATTTAAGACAGGGCACACTCTCTGCTGCAAGGGTCAGCCAATAGTGGCCCCTGGGCCTGGCCACGTCTAGGTCCTGGTTTGCTCATGAGTTAAGAATAATTTGCACATTTTTAGTTAATTTTAAATAATTTATTTGTTTTATTTTACATCGTTATCTACCTTGGGGTTCTCCCCCCATCTTATTGCCCATGAACCATAGTCTTAGTCTTTTGTGCCCCTCCTACTCCTGCTTTCTCCCCCCCCATGCTCCATGTTTCATTTTTGCTCTGAGTTGTTTTAAATTTTTCTTGTCTGTTTGCTTTTCCTTTATTTCCCCATATAAGTGAAGCCATCCAGTATTTCTTTTGTTCTTTCTGGCTTATTTCTGCTAACATGATTCCTCCTAGCTTCATCCATGTTGCTGCGAATGACATGTTTGTCTTTTTTTTTGACTGATGAATAATATTCCATTGTGTGTACATACCACAGCATTTTGTACCATTCATCTATTTGGGGACCTTTGGGTTGCTTCCATATCCTGGCTATTGTAAATAGTGCAGCAATAAACATGCGGGTACAGGTGTCTTTTTGGATTAGAGTTTTTGTAACCTTGGGCAGATACCTAGCAATGGGATTGCTGGATTGAATGGTAGTTCCATTTTCAGTAGTTTGAGGGTCCTCCTCACAACTTTCCATAGTGTCTGGACTGATTTAATTTGCACATTTTCGAAGTCTTAAAAAGCCCAAGAGATTATGTGACCAAGACTCTACGTGACCTGCAAAGGTAAAAATTATGATCTGACCCTACAGAAAAAACGTGCGAACCCTGGGAATCTAGCAGAAGACTGAAAACGCCTGAAGAGCTAATCAGTACTGGCTGACCCTTCCTAGTTGATGTGTAGCCAATTGTCTTCATTTACTATTTGTTCTAAGCAGTTGGCCATGTTGACAGAATTAATCTTTCCCAAATCTATGAAGTAGGATGATTACAAGCCCCCTCCATAGATGAGGAAATTGAAGAAGTTTGACTTGGCTCAGTTCTTGCAGTAGCTTTTCCTCAACGGGCTTGAGAGCTGGCAGTGTGCTGGTTAGGGACTCTGGGTCTTGTGCTATTCTGTCTGGCTTGACTCCTGGGTTTGTAAGTTAGATAGGTCTCAATCCCAGAAGTGCTCAGGTTGAGGGGGATGTAGTACACGAGCTGGGTAAGTGTCCTTGATGATTATGACTGAAGCTGTAGAAGTTGCACTGACAGATATTGTTGTGTCATGGTGACGCAACGCAGTAACATCATCCACTAGAAATGGAGAATTGGAGAGAAATAATCCTTTTCTCCAATGAGGGGGTTGGGGGGGTGGGAAGCAGTGTTTCACAAAATGCTATGAATGCTGGAGGCTGTGTGGAAAATGAGTGTGGTGTGTAAAGGGGTGGTTGGCAGGTGTGTGTGTGTGTGTGTGCATGCGCGTGAGGGGGAGGAGGATTGGTGGGGGGGAGAGAGAAAGGGGAAAGGAGAGGGAAAGAGGAAGGAGAGATATAGAAAGAGGAAGGGGGAGAAGAAGGGAGTGTTTTCATCTGTTAGCAAACTGTAAAACTTTGGTGGTAGAATGAAAAGTTACAGGGAAAATTTCTCAAAGAAACATCTGCATAAAACTCTACTAAAACAAAAAACAAAAAACAAAACTTCCAAGACTCATACTGTCTTTCAAAGCTTCTGAAATCATCTTTGTGATTTCTTTAAATGTCTTGTTATGTTGAGCTTGGGTCACGTAGGCCAAGATTTATGTGGGTTATGTTTTATGTCGATCAAACCTAGTACTTGCCTCTCTAACAGGGTGCTGTGGCCTGTTAGGGGAGCATGGGAAAAGAGAGAGCAGTGGCCTCTCCACCCTGAAACTCAAAGGGTCTAAAGTGCTTTTTTAGCCCTGGGCATTGACAGGAATGTCTTGAAACCATTTTAGAAACAGACTGGTTAAGAGCAAAGTACAAGAGTTACCTCTAAAACTGCCAAGTGTCAAAGGTGCTGAGAACATTTGAAAATCTCTAAATCTAGTCTCAGGCACCCACTGGTAGAACCAGCTCACCCCACTTTGCAAGAGCCAGTGATGCATAAGTATTCCCACTGCTGCCTTTCAGTAGATCTTGCACGGGTGGCTTACAGTGGGCTGCCATGGAGGCACTGACATCAGAGAAATTAGCAAGTACCACAAGCTAGAGTTTTCCCCTTAATTTGAGTTAGTTGTTAAGTATTTCCCAGCCCACCATCACAAACAGCACACCTAGCTCTCTTACCAGTTCTAAAATTTCTTTTATTTCCCAAAGAACAACAAAGAATTATAAATGTGAGGAAAGAAAACTTATTTTGATGGTGAAATTTCATTTTTTAGAAGGCTGAGTAACTGTTCTTGGCTTTTTTCTTTCTTTCTTAACATCATCAACTGACATTGCAGTGTTTATTTACAATGACCAGATAGAATCTTTGGTCGATGAAAATTGGTTCATCGTCCATTAATTTTTAAAAATAGTTTTTGCATTTTTCAAAAATACTTCTTTATTTTTAATTGAGGCAACACTTGGAAACACCCATCAGTTATTACCATCATAGTACACCCATTACCCAATCACCAAGAGTCCACAACCAGGGTCCATGGTGCTCCTTTCCCTCTTTGTTCTTACTCCTCTACATGCTTTAGTCTTGAAGTCAGCTTTCAAAGGTTAGTTTGAAGCCTGTCTTTATCTGACTCTTACTTTAGTTAATTACTCTTTATTCCACATACTAGTGAGACCAGCTGGTGTTTGTCTTTCTCCTTATGGGTTATTTAACTTAGTTTATTGCTTAGCTTACTCTTTCCAGCCCTGTCCTTATTGCTATAAATGGCACACGCTGATCATTTTTGATCACTGAGTAATATTCCACCATGTATCTTCTTGATGCACTCATCCATTTGGGGATAGGTAGGTTGCTTCCATAATTTAACTATAGTACTTCAATCAACACAGGAAGGCAAGTTTCCTTTCAAATTAGTGTTTTTGAATGTTTGGGGTAGATGTCTAGGAGTGGAATTGCTGGGTTTGAGGCTAGATCCATTTTTAGTGCTTTGAGATTCCACCATACTGCTTTCCATAAAGATTGAACAGGACTGTGTTCTTGAGAGACTTTTTCAATGTTTCAGTGCTAGTTGATCTAACTTTGTCCTGTTTTGACAAATCCACTGTTCTAGGAAAACATGGTGGACATGAAATGATTATGTTTTTAATGCTAAAATGGTTGCGTGTGTGCATGAATGTTTATGTGACATGAAATACTTTAGAAAAGGATGGAGCTGATGCGTGGCAATGTAGTTATATAAAAATGGAATATGCTTTGGCTAACTTCTCTGTTTCACTCCATTTTATTTTTGATTTTCATATTTTGCATGGGGGAGAGTCTTTTGTTGTTCATTGACTTGCTGTTTTTCCACTAGGAAATTACAGGGAGAGAAGTGTATTTAAAGTATATTTAATACAAGTCATATCCTGGGAGGATGAATTGTCACCTATGTGAAGCTATTATGTCGAGACCGGTTTTTCAACAATAGTTAATTTTCAATAAGGAGATTATTCCGTAAAATTGGAATAACTTTGGAAAGGAGTCAGAGTTTCATAGTTACGTGGTATAAGTTTGCTATTATCAGTGGTTAGTTCTAATTAACACAGGAATGTGATTCCAGATGAGTTCTAAAGGGAGGGAGGTAAGTGCCTTTGTTGTGTGACTCTTAATGTTTGTGGAAGAACCAACTCTTGTGGAAAAAGTAGGTTCTGCAGCCATTGGAATATAATTATGTGTGTTTTGTTTGTTTTTACAGAACAGATGCAAGACAAAGAACATAGTATGAGATATTGGAATGTAATTTCGAAACATATGTTTCCAAAATTATGGAAACGTTCTGGATGATAAATAAATCCTTTCAGCCTCAGAGGGTACAAACTTGTAAGGCTGAGGGAGAGCTGGGTGTTGGATGGGGAGGAACGTGCTTAAAGTAAGAGGCTGAATAGTAAGCACATCAAAGCCATTAAAGCATAAACCCCCAGATTTGAAAACGTGAGAGGCAAAAGATTATGTAGCGTGGTCTGGCGGCTTTATAGAGCCCTTTTCAAATGAGGGATAGAACAAAAGAATGTGTGATTGAAGCTCTTGAAGAGATTTATTTCAGGAGAGAGGCAAACATTTTGCTCTGATACCAATTAACCAGGAAAAAGCTCCACGTCATAAATGCCAATATTAAAAATGTAAATCCCACACCTGAGGGTGTATTGAAGACAGGTCACAATGCTTTGAAGATGGAATGCGTAAAGAGATAACAGGAAGAGAGCTTCCTGGTTGCCCAGCCTACCTGCGTAGTTCCTGCTGGGAAGACTTTCCGTGGGAGAAGGACTATTTGGGGTAGTTCGGCCGCTTGACCTGTTAAAATGTGGGATTTTGATCCCATTGGAAGAGAATTTATTTTGGGAACTCCTGGGGGTAATCTTTATCACTCGGTTCCATGTGTAAAAGCCTGGAGATACACCTGAGGTTTCTACATATTATTTAGGTAGCATAGTTCACACTATGGGTATGTGAAGGTATTTGTAAAATGCAGAATGAAAACTGTCACGCACCATTTGAAGGTATATTCACACCCATCCACATCCATTGCTCCTCACCATAATTCTGGGTAAGTGAAAGTCTTTTGAGCTTGAGATGAATTTAGAATGACCGTCTAATTCTTTCAAGATCTAGGAAGGTTGAGAGTTTTTTTTCCCTTTTAGTTTTAAAATTCTCCCTTTTCTTAAATGTCTTTTAAAATCACATTGCCCTTGACATACTGTCTCTCTGCAAAACCGCTCGCTGGTGGTTTTTATTTCCATATGTGCACATGTTCCTTTCACCCTTCACCAAACCACCTGTGCCCAATACCTTATATCCCACACCCCTGCCACTACCCAGGTTGAGAGGTATTTATACCCACTAGCCTACTGGGAAACTGAGCAAGGAGATATATGAGCTTCTCCACTACCAGAAATGTTGCGTGTTACATCTCAGGTTTCTTTCTTTTGTTGATAATAAGATGCCCCAGTCTTCTGGGAAAGGAAATACATAAAAAAGCCAAATAAAAAGTGTTGGCTGGAATAGAGACGTCTGTTGCTACAACAGTATTCAACTCATCGTTACTAAACTAAGACAATAAATCTCTTTGCCTTTTGTATTTTGGTGCATTGAAACATTATCTTTTATGATCATAGGTGTTGCTTCATTATTTAAAGCATACTTGTTATTGCAGGAAAGACAAGCTCATGTTTGATTTATAATAGAACGATTGTGCTTTGAGTTAAATGAAAGTTCAAAGGAAAATGAATTCTAAATAAGAATAATTGAAGAGATTCAAGGTTCATTTGAGTTTATATTCATCAAGGCAATTGTCTCTAGAAATCCTCTTATTTAAAGCAACAGGACAGATCGTAACTTACAAACTTTGCCTTTATGACATCACTTTATTCTATATATCATAATCAGAAATGTTAAGCCTCAGCAGTAATTTATACAAAATGTATTGTTACTGAGTTGTAAATGTCATTAAGTGGTAGACTTATGCATCAGTGTCATGCAAGTTGAACCCTGGATTAAAAAAAAATTACCCATAATGCAAGTATTTTATAAAAATATTCTTAGTCCTTTCTCCTTCAGAGCAGCTTCATATTAAAAGTTCAGTTTCATTTTACACCTGTACTCTGCTCCGGGAAGTGCAACCTTTATTTCTCCTTCATGTTTTTAAAGTCACCTTCTTAATTCTGGGAGAACATAACTCAAACAACTGAAAATGTTAGGACTGGATTTACAGTCCCTCTGGCTACTCTCTATCTGGGATGGAGAGGAAAGTAGAGCTGGAGATAACTTTTCCTGCCATCAAGGGACATCTAGAGAGAAGAGGCAATGAATTGTAATGTGCCAACTAGTTTTGACTTGTGATGGGATTTGTAGATTCTTCTGGTCTCTGGTTTTCTGTTTGGGTTCATTTTTCTGCTTGGTGGCTTCTCTGGTGGTTAGGGACAAGTGTCCACTCTGGTAGGTTCCAGAGACAGTGGCAAAGGACACGCACTCTGTGTCAGATGCAGGGAAGAGACTTCACTCACGTTTTCTTTGACCTTCACAATAAACCAACAAGGAAGGTACCGTTATCCCATTGTACGGATGATAAAGTCTCAGTGTAGTTATTCATTTCTCACTTCTTTACTGAGTCTATCATCTGTAGACAGCTTCTATCTTCTAGGGACAGCTTCTATCTGTCCCTAGGGTCAGATGGTAAGAGTGGGTGATGTCCTCTCTCAGGGCAGAGTACGCTAGGGAAAAAGAAGTAAGACCAACTGTCCCACAACCAAAGCACAAAATTACAAACAGTGACAGGTGCTACAAGCCGACCTTAGAGAACTACAAGATCCACACATGAGTTCGTGACCAGTTTGTAGGGGCAGTGAGAGCATCTTGAGGGTGTAACCTTGGGACTGACTGCTAAAGACTGGCACAGAGCCAGGGGCAGAGCTGGATTCAAACCTCGATACCAGGTTCTATTTACAGAATACTACCGGGACATGGAGTTGAAACTAGGAACTCAAGTCAACCCTTGGATGCCAGCCACCAGCCACATTTGATAAAGTTTCTGCCTTCATGGACTCCCATCTGTGGGAGGGATGGCAGCACCAAGCAGCTCGTGCTCTCTGCACACTCTTCAAAGCTCTGTCTACATTGGGCCTGGCAGTAGAGGCACCCTTTGTTTTACTCCTGATGGTGGAGAGGCTAGTTTCAATTATCCAGGAAGGATTTGATTAATGATGGCATGAGCCAGAGTTCAGAAACATTGTTCAGAACCACTGCCTGAACTTTGAAAACTTCCCAGAACTTACCTCCTAGTCTGACTCCCTTTGCTTAGCTCTGCCTCCCTTGCTTTAAAACCATCTTGGGATTGGCTATCAGCCTGCAAAACTCCCTGACCTGCAGAGGAACCACAGGTTGGGAGGGTGAGTGGAATCTGATCAGAGCATTCATCGCTCCAGTTTCCACCCACTTGATGTCTGCGGGGCGAGTTGCCCTGTTGGACACAGAGGCCAGCCCGGAGCCACACCTTTCAGTGGGCACGGGGTTGCGACCTCTGAGGATGCCAGTGAGAAGATTGGGAAATGGACCCAGTTTCCTGGGTCCTCTGTTGATTTCATCGCTCTTTTAGTTAGATGATAATAGAGACAGTGATTTGTCCAAGAGGTTGGATGACTTCAACTTGCTCCTCCAAAATCCAAATAAAACATTAAAAAAAAAAAATAACAGGAAAGTCTTTCTCCAGAAGCCTACATTTACACCACTGGTGCTTTATTCTTTGGGTGAAATAGCATTACCTTGTCACTTCAGAGATTCCTAAAAAATGCATACCATCTGGGGAAAAGGGGGAGTTTGAAGTTCTAGCCAACTTAATGTGACTAAGTTTATCATGTCCCGTTTCTGTGTCCGGTGAAAGGGCAGCTGGAGGGACGTGGGTATCTTGGGGGCCAGGTTGTTAAAGTGTGTGTGTGGGCAGGGGGTCAGGTGGGGGGCATGTGTGTGTGTGTGTGTGTGTGAGTGCAATCACTTTCTCTGATTCTAGTGCCTTATCTCTTTTGCATAAAGCAATGATAGTTAATGATCGCTAGGGGGCGGAAGTAGGCCAGCAATTGTCGCCTATATTCGTTACCATTGCTGAAGCTTAAGTTGGCAAACAGGTATTATTAGTGTTCCTTTTTTTTTTCTTCCCCAAGAAATCCGGAGTCTTTCCAAGATAGTATGAATGTGTACGTTAGGCCACTGTAGTGCAATGAAGCAACTACCCAGAAAATAAAAGCCTGTGCAGATAAAGCAGATACCCCATAGATTCTGTCAATGGACTTTAATACTGTTTTCCCACTGTTTTTATTATGAAAGTATACTGAATATTTTCTCAGAGCTAAAATTAAAAATGCGAACATTTGGAGCCAAACTGGTATGCCAGTGCATGTGGGTGCCCTAGATTTCACAAAAGGTGAAAAGTTACATACGGATATATTTTCCTGAAGAGAGAGAACAAACTCTCTTGAGGAATGGTGAAAAAAAATCCCCCTCACAGTCAAACATATATCGTGCTGTTACGGATGGCTCTGTTCTTACCGAATAAATCTTGCTTAGCAACTTACCTCCAGAGTAAATAATAAATCACTGCCGAAAGCTCCAGGCATTTAGCTCTGTCTGGGCAGTAAAATTTTGCAGTGGTCTTGACAGCATTTTGTAAAATCATAATTGCTTAGGGAAAGTGATTCTAGATGTCTTGAAATGTTCAGAATTAAAGAGTGTCTGTTCCTTTGAGGAAAATTATCCTAATGGTGTGTGTGTTTGTGTGAGAGATCCTTTATATGAATTTTAGATTATAATCTATAGACTATCATCATTTACATTAAGAATGTGCCAGAATTTGACTAGATACATGCAACATGTTCAGGTTTTATAGGAAAACTTTGGGGATAGTCAACACAAAGAAGCTTAGTTATCAGTGCACAGTGTACATCTGTGAGTCTATTTAATATCCTATTTAATATATATATAGGGTGAATTATTGCACCTGAATTTCATATGTTGAAATCCTAACTCCCAGTACTTCAAATTGTGATTGTATTTGGAGTTTGGGTCTTTTTTTTTTTTTTTTTTTTTTGAGACTAGGTCTTGCTACATTGCCCAGGGTAGTCCCGAACCCACGGACTCAAGTGATCCCTAGCCTCAGTCTCCCATGTAGTTGCCTGGCTTTTGGAGTCTGTAAAGAGGTAAATGAGGACATGGAGGTGGCCCTAATCTAGCATGACTGGTGTCCTTATAAGAAGAGGAAATGCAGACAGAGACACACACAGGGAGGACCATGTGAAGACAGAGGGGGAAGTCAACCATCTGCAAGCCAGAACTGTGATGAAATATATTTCTGTTTCTGAAGCCACCCAATCTGCAGTACTTAGTTATAGCAGCACTTTTTATTCTATGTAAATAATTATTTTCAAAAGTCACTGCATTAACATGGTATGTCTATGTTTTTAAAATAAAGCTCATGACTTGGATTTAGCATTTTTCATATTCATAATTTTGAAGTAGAATTGCTTAAAGTGAAATGAAATCTCTACGAAAACTCATGTTATTGAGTTGTTCACCCATCTATAAATTGCACATGGACTCACTCAGTCTGTATATGTGCCTGATTCAAAATCACTGCTTGATCGTATACAGTCTCATTCCTGGGAGACAGATACTGCACTTTTCTATTTCTACTCCAACTTGTTGTAGGTTGTTTCACCCCAAATCTTCTGAGAGTGAGTAAAGTTTATTTCTTTGTCTTATTTTAATCCAGCATGTTGGCAGCGTATAGTTCCCAAGTTCCTTTTGGGCTGGGATTTGGAAAAGAACAATCACAGCTACCTCTTTACCTCTTTCCCTCCTGGAGGGGTTAACACTCTGAGAAGTGCCAAGAATGTGATCTCAAAAAACCAGAGGAAAGAGAGGAGCAACATGATTCAACACATTGAGAGTGAAGGAGTTGAGCTGTCTTTTCCAAATGGAGAATGTGGTTGAGAGTTTTAATCAAAATTTGTTTATTTCGCCGGTGGCTCGTGCCTGTAAGCTACAGCCTATGAAGCGGCAGGGGCTAGGGATCACCATTCGAGTCCCGCCTGGGGCCCATAGCGAGACCTAGTTCCAAAAAAATAGCTGGGCGTGGGGGCGCGCGCCTGTCATCCCAGCTACCTGGGAAGCTGAGGCTGGGGATTGCTTGAGTCTGTGGTACCCCGGGCAACGAGAGCCTGCGGTTCCATGGGCAAAAATAGTGAGACCTAGTCTCAAAAAAAAAAAAATTGTTTATTTCTCTCTGCCACCAGATTTGCTGAAAGTTGACCAGATCAGCATTGGGACCAGCACTCAGAAGGCTGGCCTTTCACCTGTTCCAGATACCTTTGCTTCCCATACTAACATTCTCTAGGATAGCTGTGTCTGAAACCCAGGGAAAAACACACACATTCAATACCCCTTGGTCACCCAGTTGCCTGATGTTTCTTTTCCAAGACTGGTTTGTTGCACTAAGACCCTCTCACTTCCTCTCGGGGGACCAAAGATTGGTTCTCTGGTGTTGTCTTTTTTTCCATTTTCCCTGTAGCAAAACTGGTTCTCTAGAGGATTTTGGATGTAAGTCAGCTACAACTTAGTGCAAACTCTCCAGCGGGCTACCTTGCCTCATGATAAGGATGTTGTTTAAAACCACATTCCTTACCTGAAAGACTGTCTCCCCCTGAGAGCAGTTTCAAACATATAGGACCAAGGGGGCAGCATCTTTGAGGGGGAGGAGCTTCTTCCTATGTCTCCATCAAGAAGATACTTCCTCCCTTCAGGTGGAGAAAGCCAGGTGTGGAAAAAAAGAGCCCTTTTAAATGGATGTTTTGAGTCCACAAACATATGTGACAAGGACTAGGAGCCTGGGTCTGGTTGATCTCTTTCATCCTTATCCCTTTATGAGGGGTACATATTTGTAGGTGTGTTTGCTCACTCTGGCAACTCTATTACATACCAGTTATTTGGACCATGAAACAGTCCGAATCCCATAGAAAACAGCATAGGACAGGGTATGACCAACCTCTGAAAGATCCCTGCTTTTTCCTCTACCAGTGCAGTTTGGGCAACAGAGCTTGCAATACATGAAGGGATCAATGAAACAATTGTGTATACAGGGAGGGGAATGGAAGAATGAATGAGTTAGGACTAAGAGCGGAACTCATGGGAGAAACTCCACTTTGGATCTTTCACTTCATTACCCTTTTGTCCATTCTGGTTAGGTGTGAGTGTGGTACTTTAGTGCCATCTGCTACCACACCGCTGGGCTATACACTATACCTCCTATCCTGTGTAGTATGTTATACTCTGGTATATGCTAGATAGATACATACATTCTATCAGTTTATAATCTATTGCAAGACATATACAAATATATCATAATATTTTAAAAGTTGAGAAAGCCTAAATATAAATAGAAGTTGCTTGATTTCTATCCTCTACCTCAATGGTTATAAATGCACATCTTTTGGGGTAGGGGTTTGGGTTCACTTTGGACACCATTTTATTAGTGCAATAATTTTATGCCTGACAATGACTAGAGTCTATGTTACATCCTCTAGACAATGTAAAAGCAGAATTCAATTAAATTAATATTCACTGAGAATCTGTCTCATGATGGGTAGTCTGCTGCATACAGAGGGGTTAGTGACGTTAGACCTTGAATTGTTCCAGGCAGAACTGACTTAAATTGTCACTTATTTCCTCCCAAATACAGTCATACTGGCTAACTGCATGCTCAGATTTTTAGTATAGAAAAAAAATTGTGATAAGAACTGTGGAAGAAACAAAAGAAAACCTAAGACTGAAAAAGAGCAGTTTATTCTTGCTTACTCCTCAAGTCTTATTCGGGATTATGTTATTAGGAGTAAAACAAACAAATAAATAAACAAACAACAGCATGAAAGCACCAGAAAGGGACATACAGGAGCTTCAGCTAGCATAGTAATGTCTGTAATCCCAATGAAGTTATATAAGTTTCCCTTTATTATTATTATTTAATCCACATCCTATATAGATATAGATATTCTGAAAGATGAGTTATTCTCTTGAAAGTCAAATAAAAGTAGGCATTAAAAGTCACAGGGCATTAAAAGCCACAGGGCTCTCTGAGCTTGAGTTCAGATGGAGTGAAGCAGGTGGTATATTGCACAGATCAACATGGAAGGAGCAGTCAGTCATAGGTTGTGCTATGTAGTAGTTGCTGTCTAGACACGTGTAATACTTGATCTTACTTGGCCCTGCTGGACCTGGAAGCTTGTGGAATGTGGGCAGGTAAAAAGGAGCTCTAGGGCCACCTCAGATAAGTTGAGCAATAAGAATGAAGCAACGTGGTGAGGTTCAACCTGGAAGGTAGGAATATGAGCTCTGGGGATAAATGGGAGGATAGCAGGGGAATATTCCTATGGGGATAGAGTAAGGGTCCAGTAGGGGAGATGGGGTACAGCTAGTTGTGACATGTTTTGAAAGTCAGACAGAAGGGTTTCAAAATTATGTTGAGGGCACTGTAGTGTCATTGACCAAAGCAAATTAACTTTTTGGAAGGTTCATTTGAAACCATGGAGAAATATTCAGTCATGGTATCTACAGTGTCTCACAGATCCATTCATTTCTCTGTGTGTAATGTAGTAATAACTAGATTCCCTGTTGCCCTCCTTCCCTTCATCTTCACCCTTTCCCCTTTCCTGCGGATCCTTTTTCTAGACTCTTGCCTGGAGATCTTTTAGAAATGCCACATGATCATATCCTTTTCCAGCTCTCAAGCATTCTTTTTTTTTTTTTTTTTTTTTTTGAGACTAGGTCTTGCTGTGTTACATGGGGCAGTTACGATCCGGCGGACTCAAATGATTCCCAGCCTCAGACTCCCAGGTAGCTGGGATTACAGGTGCCTGTCACTGTTCTCAGCTGCTTTTCTTCCCCTGAGAACCATGTCTCACTATGTTGTCTGGGGTAGTCTCGAACCTGAGAACTCAAGCGATTCCTGTCCTCTTGCCTCCCAGCGCTTGGATTATAGGCGCACGCCACCACATCCAGCTTCAAACATTTTTTAATGGTTCCCACTGTTTTTTCCATAAAGTCCAAATGCCACAGCTGGGCATACAAGGGCCCCCAATTTTTGTTCTTGTCTTCGTCTCCAGCCTTCCCTCTCATCTCGGAAAAGATTTATGCCAAACAGAAAGATTTATGCTTCTCTGAACCCTCCTTTCCCTCATGGTTGTACCTGAGCCATGTGGCTCCTCATTTACCCCAAATTCTTCTTGTCCTGTGTGACTTCTACTCCTCCAAGATCTGCTCTGTTCTCAGTGTTTTCTAAGACTATGCACCAGCAGATCCTTAGCATCTGGGGGATTTGTTAGAAAAGCAGAATCTGTGGTTCTACTGCAGACCCACTGAATCAGTAATGTGCACATGACAAGAACTTTAGGAGATCTGTGTGTGTAGTGGAGCTCAAGAAGTGCTGCTATAGTAGGTCTGCTCCCCAACCAACCTCTGTCTGTCTGAGTGTGGGGTGGCGTCTAGGCATCCACAGAAGCCTTCTAAGTAGTTGTTGTTATCCTCAATTACTGCCTTGTCTTTCCTTGCTGAAGTTTGTTTCTTTTGGTGCTTCAGTGCTATCTTGACTGCCATTATACAGTGGGTGCTTCATAAATGTTTGTTGCTTGAGGCAATAATCAGTGCTCACAACCAGAATTTACACATTGTGAATAAATGGTCATCTGTTGTTCATGCACCATTGGGGGGCATTGCTGATACTCTGTGAAGACACTTTTCAAACATTTATTTACTTTTTGTGACCTGAGGATCCAGTCAGGGCCCGGGTACTGGCCAGAGTCTGGAGTTAGGCCTCAAGATGCTGACATTTAAACCCAAAAGACTCTGCCTTTAGCAGGAAACCTTTAAAATGGCTTCCCCCAGGGAAACACCAACTGTTCCTAAAAACAGCCTTTTTAATCACACAACATTTCCCTTCTGATCAAAGATCCACTTTAAAGACTTTTAAATAGGGACTGATAGTAAGGATTAAGGGACTAAGTGACACAGAAGATCACCTTTGACTCCTTACCCTTGCTGGGGCAGACTCTCAGCTCTGCCTAGAATGGGGGGGCCCTCTCGCCTCAGAACTGGCCCTTTTCTCTTTTATCTAGGACAGAGAGCTGGGTGACCCTATTCCAGAACTTCAATAGAGAGAGACCCTCCATTCAACACTGGATTCCCAGGGATACATTTAGCCTTCTCTCTGTTCTTTCAAGGCCCAGTTATAAGAGCCTGGAGCATGGGCCAGGGGGTGACTGTGGGCACAAAGGTCAAGGCTTGATGTGAACCTCCTCAGAAGGTTTCCTTACTCTGCTCCAGGATACATTTGGGATTCTTCTTCCTTCCTGGACCCCCTGCATTGTGCTTTTCAGCATATTTGGACTCGTGAATAATGTCTTCTATTTGTGATGAAAAATCATGTTTTGTATTTGCAAAGGTGCTTCATTCTTCCGTGTCTTTTCCAATCTTTCATCTCGTGACCTTTATGGGAAGTAGCATAACAGTTTCATTGACTTCATTCTCCGTGTGGGGAGGATTTAGGTGCAGGACAGAAAGAGACTGACAAAGGTCGAACAGCCTGCCGGGGCAGAGTTGAAGCTGGGTCCCCGACTTCTGACCCAGCACAGTGTCTCAGCAGCCTGCTTTCTAATTCTATGAGATGGGCCACTCAGTGTGAATATCAGATGCCAGCATTTAAATGAATAATTTTTAGAAAATTCTTACTTTTCTGAGAGACAGTGATGCTGTCTTATCATTTGACGGGCTGAAGAGTGAGGTTGGATGTCCCCTTTTGCTTGCAAACTTCATTTCCTGCAAGGGCCAGCTTAACGGGGCCTTTGGGTTCATTTTCCCACCCTCCTGGTAACTCTGGTGCTCCCTCCTCCCTCCTCCTTGGAGCTGGTGTGTCTCCTCAGTTGCATCTGTCTTATGAGATCGTAATTGTCTGGCCTGTGAGTGGTGGAAGCTATCATTTTTTTTGAAGGACAAAATTCAACATAGGTTAATAATCCTCTTTCTCCTTTGCATTTCCACCTAAAGTTTTGTTTCTTTGGGGTCCGTGGAGTAAAAGAAAACATCTCATACATCAGAGCACGTTTGACAATTGCAAGTGATTATATTAATAGTGGGATTATTTCCCTACAAGTTGAATGCATACAGGCTTCTTGCAAATAAAATGAGTTTAAAATTCATCCCTGAAAATGAAATGGGGACTTTTAGTTTTTCCTACTTATCTCCTTCTTTTAAATGAATTTTAGACCTTTTTGTTTTTGATGGGGGATATTTTGTTGCCTATAATTTATTTTAAAATACTGTGTCAGGTATTTACTTTAAAATATTGCATCAAGTATTTTAAAGTAAATTACAGGCAACACAATATCTCCCTCACATATGGTGGTGTAAACCAATGTTACCGCAATAAAAACATTTTGAAATAAAATGAAATACTTGATATAGACAGCCTGACTTTATAGATACATGGATATACACACATGTATATACACATACACATCTCTATTATATATCTATTTCTATGTCTGTGTGTATCAGCTCTCTTTCTCTGCTTATCTACCTATCTACTTCTGTACACACACAATTGCAATTTCATGTTAATATATGTCCAGTGTGTAATTTGTGTAAATTAATCTTGACCTATATCCTAGGGATAGCGTGTTATGCTTAGAGGGAACATACACACCTAAGCTACATAGTGCTTTATTTATTTATCTTTAATTCTTAAACAAGCTTTATTAAAATAACCTTTTGTAAAGGCTATTTCTAATATGATTTTTTTCCCTACATTGTGCACCAACTAGTGCCTTAATTGTAAGGAATTCAATTTAACAATATTGAAGAGGTTCTTTTTTTCCTCCTTTTTAAAATTGATTGCACATATATATATATACACACATATATCTATACGTACACACACACACACACACACATATATATATATATACATATATAACACATCACTGTCTACCCCAGGGTTCTCCCTTCACCTTATCACCCATGCATCATCTTAATCTCTTGCACCCTCCCCCTCCCCTGACTTTACCCTCCTCCCCTTCTCTTGCTCTATGCTTCAGTTCTGTTGTCAGTTTTAAATTTTTCTTGTCTGTTTATTTGCCTGTTTTCACTATATCCTTCATATAAATGAGACCATTCCATATTTCTCATTTTCTTTCTGACTTATTTTTGCTAAAATGATTCCTTTTAGCTGCATCCATGTTGCTGCGAATGACATGTTTGTCTTTTTTGATTGATGAATAATATTCCATTGTGTACCTATACCACATCTTTTTCAGCCATTCATCAGTTTGGCTACTAGAGTGTTTTCAAAGCTTCTAATAAGAGGTTCACTCCCCAGAATGGACTTTAGCTATTTTATATCTAACCAACACCAGAGGCTTTGTTCTTTTTCACAGAATAAAAAAGTGGTATTAAGGCATATAGCAGAGACCCTCAACTCAAGAATGAGTAGGAATTTAGGCCAGTAGTCTATACCTTTTAAATAGTGCCAGAAGTGTCATTGAAATGGGGCTGTGCCCAGTTCAGTGATAGAAGATTCTCATCTAATGACTCTAACTGTAAGGTCAGTTGAAACCTGCCACTAGCCTTTTGTCATGTTTGCCTTTGGTGAAACTTAAAAGCTTTCCAAGGGCAGAAGACCACACTTCTTAATCCCACAGACTAAAACATGTGAGTGTATGGGGGTCTGCTTGCTAAATCAATGAGTGAATACATGGCAGAATTTAGATGAGAATTTACTTTCACTGTATTCAAATGACAGAGAGAGCTATAGGCTCTACCCAACCCTAGTTATTGGATATTGCCTATGTTTACAGAAGAGTCAAATTGTGAACAATCAAATTGATTTAGGAAAGATCACAACAGAAGATAGTAGAGTGCGTTCCATCACTCGTCATGGCATTTGCTTCATTCCATGACTTTATTTCCATTTTTATGATATTAAGTGATCATCTTCAGTTTTGCAAGGGATTGCAAATAAAGTATCATCTAAACAAACAACAATGAGAATACAGTACTTCTAATGATATCTCAACTCCATCTCATTATATCTCTGAAATTTAGTTTTAAAAATGCAACGGAGCCTGGATGAAGCGGCTGTCTATTTGATCGGTAGAGCTCTGTCTTGAAGGGTAGGATGGCTCAATGGTGTGCAGGTCAGTAATGGAGATGGTGCTGCTCTCAACCTCAGCACATTGGAGAGAGGCTACAGTTCCTCACATTTTCCAGATAGGATCTCTTAGGACTGAAGGAAGAACACTTATGGAGATTTGGTGGGTACCCATGGAGTATGTTAGAGCTGGCCGAGCAAGTCCTACTTTCTAGGGTTGTGTTAGGAGTTGCATGTGGAATGAAGAAGAAATTGAGATGGAAGAGACTGATAGCGATCTGTGAGGCTAGTCCAGAATGGGGATGCTGGGAAGCATGTCCAGGTCCAACTTTAATGAAATTGTGATGCTTCTTATATACCCGAGCAAGGAAATGTTACAGTGATGTAATGAGGAAGTAGCAAAGCAGCGTGCATGACATATAGCAGGGAGGCTGAGGGGATGCATGATAACAGGAGAATTTACCTTTGGGGCCAACAGTCATTACTGATAGGTCATATGTCTCTTGGGTCATTCCAAAGAGGTTAGGAAGCTGGGTTACAGGTGAGAGATGTGCTATTGCTCACCTTCTACTGTGCCAGAGGGGGCTAGAGAGATAGGAGGTGTTACTATTATCTGAAGCTCCATCTCTCTACCTCCATATTTGACAGGGTTGGAGGATTCAGATTTTTTTTTTTTTTTAATTCAATACAATCATAGCTGGGGGAAAGAGGCTCTACACAAATGAGAACTCTGGGATGAAATACACCAGCTTCATTGTGGTTGTCTTTTTAAAGGTTGAGGTCGCATTAGTTTACAACAGTGTAGATTTCAGGTGTGCAGTTTCTCACTTCAGTGACTCTACATACCACAGCACACCTATTGCCGTCAATCATTTAGTATTTGTCGTGGAAACACTGACAGTGCTTTTCACTCCATTTTTGTTTTTTGTTTTCTTCCAAATCATTTGGGCACCTCATGCTATTGTTTGGAGGCACTCAGTATGTGGCCCTCCAGCTTTGCATGAGTTGAGGGCAGGGCACCCAAACTCTGACATGGTGCCAAGGTGAGAACAGCTCACGCTGACCCCAAGGCATAGCAGGCTTGTAATAGGAGGAAATGAGCCCTAGAAGGAAGAAAAATTCTCTCCTCAGAGAGTTTGATGCGTGGCGCATGTAAACTCCAGTGTGAAGAGAGATGTGAGTTTCTTTTATATTCCAAGTTTCTAAAGCAGGTCATGTTGGTTACAGATGCATTTTCCTCTCTTATAACATACTGTTCATGTATGTGTTAAAGTTTCTCAGTCCAACACATTCATTAAATGAAGAATCAATACTATGCCTTTGAATAACTAAATGATTGCTCGATTAACCATGCTCAGTATAATTTGGAAATTCAGAAGTTTTCTCATCATATATTATGAAAAATAAGATTGTGCATAAAGTTTTTTTTCTTGTTTCTATTAATAATAGCAACGCTGAATTATTTTCAGTTCCCAGAAAGTGCCAATTCTCTCTCTCAATGTCTTCCCCTCCCCTCTCACTGTCTGCCCCCCGACCCCTGCCTGACTTTGTATGTGCTTTTTCTTCTGCACGGACTTTTCTTCCAATTCTTTCTGAACCATTGTTCAGGTCTGCTTATAACAGTCTTTTCTTGAGATCAATGATTCTCATTCGGGATGATTTTGTGCTCAAAGGACGTTTTGGAATATTTGGAGATAACTTTAATCACGTTGGGGACAGGAAAGCTATTGACATCCAGT
This sequence comes from Uropsilus gracilis, assembly GCA_004024945.1. NCBI lineage: Eukaryota > Metazoa > Chordata > Mammalia > Eulipotyphla > Talpidae > Uropsilus > Uropsilus gracilis. The sequence continues at coordinate 3,875 of PVHY01006570.1, read as the reverse complement.
GAGTGGAGGCCAGGGGTTCTGCTAAGACACCCACAATACACAGGATAGCCCCCACAAAGTTTCTTGAGGGCAAGGAACATGTTTTGTCGCCCCTGAGCCCAGGATGGGGAATACAGTTGGCAGGAGCAGACTGGCATAGTGTGGACGGGGGCATACCCAGTGTCTGGATTTGAATCTTCAACTCTGCTGCTTACTAACTGTTGATCTTGGACAATGGCTAACTTCTCTGTGCCTCAGTTTCCTCTTTGGAAAACTGAAGATATTAATATCTACCACCTAGAGTTACTAGGAGGAATACATGGATCAGTATTTATAAACTGCTTAGATAAATAAGTTCTATCTAAAAGTTAAGTAAGGGAATAGGAATAGATAATAGGAATAGGAAAGGAATAAGCACTTATCAAGTATTTGTCCACTGGATCATGAGTGTTGATCTCACTATGGGTTTCTCTCTTTTTTGCCTTCTTCCTGTTTTAGCCAATGTATAGTGATTTTCCCCAACAATTTAAAAGGGTGTTTTCTTTGTAGGTCTTCATTTTCCTAGACTCATATCTCTAAGTATCTGGAGTCGCGAGCTGCTAATTTTCCTGAAAAATGCTTATGTTTCTATTGTGTAAAGGGGGAAATGGGAATGAACCCAAACCAGGATGACAAACACACACACACACACCCCATTTTGGAAACAATTTTCTTTTAAATAAAATGCATATGTGGTTTCTTGTTTTATAGGCATGGTATCCTATGGAGAGACTTTTATAAACGAATCTGTTTTAAAAAGGCTAGATTTACCCAAGGTACAACGAGTGCGCTGCAGCCCTCCCTGTGTCTCAAATCAGCGTCGGCTGTTACATATTTGAAGTTAATTTGACGTTGAAGTAAACAAATCAAAGTGTGTTTATGGAATAATTAGGCTCTATTCTCAATGCTGTGGCTAAGAAGTTTTGTCACAATTACTGATCAGTGGTTTTCTTTGTTTTGTTTGCAAAATTCCATAGCAACACACAAAAATAAAGCTGTTGTTATTACACTAGTACTTATGTAATTTCAGGATTTCGCAGGCAGAGGATCTGAGCATGCAGTCAACAAAAATCTTAGCTGAATCTTCTTTGTGAGTCTTAGACTGTAACCTGCGTGCATCTCTGGAGATGGGCAGGAAAAGGGAGACGCTTTCCTAAGTGTGGTTCAATCTTCCAAAACAGCTTTAAAATGCACATTCCTGCCAGTTCCTTTCTTGCACAGACAGCTGTGCTGAGCATTGTGGCTTTCTCTCCTTGCTGCTGGGGAGAATTGGTTCAAGATCTGGTGAAACAAAGGATGCCATCAGATCTGCCACAGGGAGAAAGCAAACGGAGGGTGCGGCATGCTTGGTAATTTTTTTCCAAGAACCGCTTAAACTCTGTAAAGGAGTATTCAAAACCACACAGAACAGAGGGAACCAGTGGACTGCCTAGAAGGTATACGTAGGAAAGCGTGTGTTGGGGATAAAGGCAGACTGGAGGGACAGAGGTTGAGACCCCTGCCCAAACTATCTCCTACTAGAGAGGTCTTAATGCATTATCTCTTCTGGTTTCTTAGGGTATTCTGGCATTTCCAGTGGGTCCTTCTGCAAAGAACCCATTTCTTTCCTTTCAATAGAGGTGCAGCTCAGTCCCCAGCTCTGTTTGCTCCTGCACTATATCTCCAGATTCCTGATCCTTGGCACAAGCTGTTTCTCCACACAACTCTGTCCTGGATCCTCTCACGGCTCAGTTGAGGACCTTGGGTATAGTAGGCTCTATGCAGCTGTCAAGCTCTGCGGCCTGCTGCTAAGTGTTATTTTAATTTCTCTTCATCTAAATTCCTCATAGAGCAGCTTTTGAAACACGAGATTGTCTTGTTAAGAGGTACTTATTGTAGAGTGAGCTCCACCTTTGATGAAGACAGAAGAGACCACGTTTGATGGGTAGGACAGCATTAGACAAAGAGAGTAATTAATGACTTAATTGCCTCTTCACCCTTTCCTTTTTCAGAAAAAAAGTTTTTCTCTTTTTCTTTCAAAATCCAGCAGACTGAAAATTGGAATTCCCAATGCTCTTTTATAGTGTAGCAGGGAAGAAAAGAAAAAGAAAAATAAATCGGAACCCAATTCTCTTATGACATTTTCCTATAACATCTCCACTTTCTAGTATCATGGTCAATTGATTTTACCTTTTGTGACTTTAGACATTGCCAAGATCTGTTTGTGGAGAGTTCAGTGCCTTGTATGGATTTCCTTGTGTTAGTTTAAATGTTGATAAGATACATGCCAAATTAATGAAATAAGAATAGCTTTGTCAATAAACAGAAGAGAAGCCACTTTCAACATTTGTTCAGTGCCCGTTGCTTTCCAGGGCCTAGACAAAATTAGTGGGTAGGATTAAAGAATATATTCGTCTTTTATCCCATGTTCGAGTACTTGATCACAGAGGCATGGTTTAATCCAAACATCAATAGCACCTCGTCAATTCCATCAGAGACAGCTGTCAAAGTGGACTTTGGGTTTGTTAGAGCTTTGTGTTTTATTCTTTTTTAAGGTCATGGAGTATTTTCTTTGATTTTTGATGCTGAAATCTTTCTTAATCTTCTAAACTTGAGAAACATCTGTTAAGATTTAATGGGATGGCTTTTGTCTTAAAATTAGAGCTAATCTTGCAAATCTTTCCACCTTTTCTTTCCAACCGCCCGCCCCAATCCAATTTGGAGAACAGGACCCATGGACCTCATCAGACAGAAGCTCTTCTGGTCAGTGGGCCGAGAACATTCCAGGTAGGTTGTGACACTTCTAATGCTGAATGCTTTGAACCGTTTTCTGTTTTGTTTCCTAGTGACATTAATAGTTTCCCTGTAGCTTATCACTTAGTCTAGGATCTGAGTGGCAGATTTATGGATCCAGTGAATAATGAGACAAAAATGATATAAGGAAGAGAAACAGCTGGAAACAGGAATTTTAGCCACCTCCTTGTTACTGGATTGCATTGTGTCAACAAAATTTAGTAGTTAAAATAGCTGGAGGTACAGTAACAGCATCTAAAAATATATACCTCCAAGTACATACAGACAGCTGTCATATCTGTTGACAGAATATATTAGTCATTATCCTCATCAGTAGACACAGAATCACCACAGCTTTCATAGCAGAGGTGTTTCATACCACATGATTGCTTGTGAGTTTGGAGGTCCTCTGAAAAAGTCACCACTATTGGAATCATGGTGTTTTCATTTACTCACTTTTTTATAGTCTTAACCTGGGTCTTAACTCTTCAGCTAGAGCTTTTCACAGGGAAGCATTAAGAGATTTCATTTTATTGCTACAGACACTCTCTCACCTACCATATGGCCGTATTTCTATTAGTATAGAAATATGGATGAAAACTTTGATTCCAAACAAAGGATGGAGTCTAAGACCTTTCACTCTAAAGGTAGCAATATTCAAGCCTGAACTTTCTATAAAGTAGTACTAGAAAAATGTGCCCAATTACTGAAGCTTGAATTTATATACTGTCCAAGGATTGCCTGCCTCTTCTCAGGGGCAGGAAAGGACCTCATTGCAGGGTGTGGGGGGTGGTGACAGAAGTGGGGTTTGGGTGCATCATAGAACTTTCAGCGTCAAATTCAGAAGCCATGTGGCTTTGGGAAGTTTAATGAAGTGTAATGAAAATCAGGTTCTCAGTGAACTATGGGGATGATCACAACTGTTCAAACATCCCATGAAAGAACCTAAAATGTGCTTGCTATGTAATAGAAGATTAAGAAACTGTAGCTTTTCTTTTCTTTCTTTCTTTCTTTCTTTCTTTCTTTCTTTCTTTCTTTCTTTCTTTCTTTCTTTCTTTCTTTCTTTCTTTCTTTCTTTCTTTCTT
>PVHY01006569.1:54730-73721 GCA_004024945.1 Uropsilus gracilis | reverse complement strand
AACAGAAAAACTGATTGAAATAATAAACCGATTTGGTAAGATAGCTGGATACAAAATCAACACGCAAAAATCAACAGCATTCATATATGCAAAGAATCAGTCAGAAGAAGAAGAAATTAGAAAAAACACCCCATTTACCATTGCACCAAAGAAAATCAAATACTTGGGAATTAACCTAACAAAAGACGTAAAAGACCTATACAAAGAAAACAATAAAACATTCTTAAAAGAAATAGAAGATGATGTAAAAAAATGGAAAGACATTCCCTGTACATGGTTCGGAAAAATCAACATCATCAAAATGGCTATACTACCAAAGGCCATCTACAGATTCAATGCAATTCCAATAAAGATCCCAATGATATATTTTAAAGAGATAGAACAAAAATTACTGAAATTCATATGGAACAACAAAAGACCCCGAATAGCCAAAACCCTATTGACAAACAGAAGAGAGAACGGAGGTATTATTATCCCAGACTTCAAACTGTACTACAAAGCCATAATACTTAAAACAGCACGGTACTGGTACAAAAACAGACAAACAGACCAATGGATCAGAATTGAATATCCAGAAATAAAACCACACATATAGAGTCAATTAATATTTGACAAAGGGGCAAAAAACATACCCTGGAACAAGGATAGCCTCTTCAGTTAATGGTGCTGGGAGAACTGTATCAAAACTTGTAAAAAAATGGAACAGGATAACACCCTCACACCCTGTACAAAAATGAACTCAAAATGGATAAAGGACCTGGAAGTGAGACCTGCAACCATAAAATACATAAAAGAAAACCTGGGGAAAACCCTTCATGAATTTCACCTCAGAAATCCATTTGGGGAAACAACTATGGCAGGCAAAAAAATGAAGGAAAACATAAACAGCTGGGACTATATAAAACTAAAAAGTTTCTGTTCAGAAAAAGAGACAATAAACAAAACAAAAAGACAGCCAACCAAGTGGGAGAAAATTTTTGCCCTGCAGAGAAATGACAAGGATAACAAAGATCCACAAAGAGCTCCTACAGCTCAACAAAAAACAAAGCAAAAAACCCAATCAAAAATGGTGAGAAGAACTAAAAAGACACTTCACCAAAGCGGAGATACAGATGGCTAATAGACATATGAAAAAATGCTCCACTTTACTAATAATCAGGGAAATGCAAATTAAAACCACACTGAGATATATCTTACACCAGTAAGAATGGCCTACATAAATAAAACAGACAACAAATGTCGGTGTGGATGTAGAGAAAAAGGAACTCTCTTACACTGCTGGTGGGAGTGCAAACTGGTCCAGCCACTATGGAAGACAGTTTGGGGGACCCTCAAACAATTGAAAGTGTACTTTACCATTCGACCCAGCAATCCCACTACTAGAAATCTACCCAGAGGACATGAAGACATTAATTCAAAAGGACACATGTATGCACATTTTCATTGCAGCCCTGTTCACAGTTTAAAGAATTAGAAACAAACCAAATGCCCCCAAACAGATGATTGGCTAAAAAAAAGTAGTACATATACATGATGGAATACTACGCATCCATCAAGGAGGACAAACACATGTCATTTGGAGCAACCTGGATGGAATTAGAAAGACTCATATTAGTAGAAATAAGGCAAAAAGAAAAAGAGAAGTACAGGATGGTCTCACTTATATGAGGGATATAGGGAAAATCAAACAAACAAATAAGAAAAAATGAAAACAACCAATGGGACTGAACCATGGAGCAAGAGAGGAGGAGCGGGAAGAAGGCGGGGGAGGTGAAGAGCACAAAAGATCAGGATAGATAACAAATGTTAGTGAAGTGGGAAAGCCCCAGGGTAAAAAAAACAAAAAATAAAACAACAACAACCAAAAAAAGCCACACATACAGTTACCATATATCGGAAGAGAACAACAGGCCTAACAACCAACAACTAAACATCAACTTAACCAAACAACAATTTGCAGAAAAATGGGAGGAGTGACTGAAGGGGGGATACAGAGGGGGGATATGGAGGGAGGAGGAAGGGGGATACAGAGGGGGATATTGGGAGGAGGAGGGTTCAATTAATGCACAATTGTGACAAATCAATAAAATAAAGAAAAAAAGAAACAGACTGCAAAGAGCAGTTTATATCTTACTGTCACTTCTCTGCACTTTGCTGTTTAGAGATGAAATCTTCCTATGATGCACACTTTATAGAGGAGAATAAAATACCAGTCCATGTCCTATCCAGCTGCTAAGGTTCATGATTTCTAGCACTTCTGAGAAACCCTTTTTCCATTGAAAATCCTGCGCATTTCGGCCTTTCAGGCCACTGCTTGTATTTTGGCCTGAACGCTCTGTATAAGAAACAGACTACAAAGAGCATTTTATGTCTCACTGTTACTTCTCTACACTTTTCTGTTTAGAGATGAAATCTTCCTATGATGCACACTTTATAGAGGAGAATAGAATACCAGACAATGTCCCATCCAGCTGCTAAGGTTCATGATTTCCAGCACGACTGAGAAATACTTGTTTTCACAAAAAATCCTGTGGATTTCTGCCTTTCAGGCTCACTGCCTGCGTTTTGCGCTGAACGCCTCGGAATTACAAAGAGACGGCAATGGAGCAGTTTATATTTGACTGGAACTTCTCTGTACTTTGATTTTTAGAGATGAAACCTCCGTATGTTGCACAGTTTATAGAGAAGAACAGAATACCATTGCATCTCACATCCAGCTCCTAAGGTTCATGATTTCTTGGATAATGAGAAACGCTTGTTTTCGTTGAAAATCCTGCGGATTTCGGTCTTTCAGGCCCTCTGCATGTGTTTTGGCCTGAACGCTCTGTATAAGAAACAGACTGCAAAGAGCAGTTTATATCTTACTCTAACTTCTCTGTACTTTGATGTTTAGAGATGAAATCTCCCTGCGCTGCACAGTTTATAGAGAAGAATAGAATACCATTGCATCTCACATCCAGCTCCTAAGTTTCATGTTTTCTAGCACTTCCGAGAAACCGTTTTTCCATTGAAAATCCTGTGGATTTCGGCCTTTCAGGACACTGCTTGCATTTTGGCCTGAACGCTCTGTATAAGAAACAGACTGCAAAGAGCAGTTTATGTCTTAATGTAACTTCTCTGCACTTTGATGTTTAGAGATGAAATCTTTCTATGATGCACTCTTTATAGAGAATAGAATAACAGTCCATGTCCCATCCAGCTCCTAAGTTCATGATTTCCAGCACGACTGTAAAACACTTGTTTTCATAGAAAATCCTGCGGATTTCAGCCTTTCCGCCCAACTGCCTGCAAAGTTTTGCGCTGAACACCTCTGAATTACAGACGGCAAAGTAGCTGTATTTATCTGACTGTAACTTCTCTGTACTTTGATGTTTAGAGATGAAATCACCCTATGATGTACAGTTTATAGAGTAGAATACAATAACAGTCCATCTCACATCCAGCTCCTAAGGTTCATGATTTCCACCACTACTGAGAAACACTTGTTTTCATAGAAAATCCTGCGGATTTCAGCCTTTCAGGCCACTGCTTGCGTTTTGGCCTGAACGCTCTGTATAAGAAACAGACTGCAAAGAGCAGTTTATATCTTACTGTAACTTCTCTGTACTTTGATGTTTAGAGATGAAATCTCCCTGTGTTGCAGAGTTTATAGAGAAGAAAAGAATACCATTGCATCTCACACCCAGAACCCTAGGTTTCATGTTTTCTAGCTCTTCCGAGAAAACGTTTTCCATTGAAAATCCTGCGGATTTTGGCCTTTGAGGCCACTGCTTGTGTTTTGGCCTCAACACTCTGTATAAGAAACAGACTGCAAAGAGCAGTTTATGTCTTACTGTAGCTTCTCTGTACTTTGCTGTTTAGAGATCAAATCTCCCTAAGATGAGCACTTTATAGAGGAGAATAGAATACCAGTCCATGTCCCATCCAGCTAGTAAGGTTCATGATTTCCAGCATGACTGAGATACACTTGTTTTCACAGAAAATCCTGCGGATTTCAGTCTTTCAGGCCCAACCCTGCGTTTTGCGCTGATAACCTCTGAATTACAAAGAGACGGCAAATGAGCAGTTTATATTTTACTATAACTTCTCTGTACTTTGATGTTACTCTCTCTGTGTTGTACCCCTCAAGGAAGAGAATACCAGTCCATCTCACCTCTACCTCTTACGTTTCATGATCTCAAGTACTTTTTACCAACCCTTGCTTTCATTCCAAATCCCAAGGATTTCAGCCTTTCAGGCGAACTGCCAGCGTATTCAGCGAGAACACTGCTGAAAAGAACCAGGCTCCTCAAAAAAACTTTATATCTTACTGTACCCTTTTGTACTTTCATCTTTAGGGATCAGTTCTCTCCATGTTGTACACTTCAAGGAGTAGTAGAGAATAATAGTCCATCTCACTTCCACCTCTTAAGTTTCATGTTTTCTAGCACTTAATGCACACTCATATTGTCATTCAAAATCTTATGGATTTCTGCCTTTCCGGCAAACTGCCAGCATATTCAGCGAGAACGCTGCTGAAACGAAGCCTGGACAGAAGGAGAACTTTATATTTTACTGCAACTAGTCTGTACTTTGATGTTTAGAGAGGAATTCTCTTTTTATTGTACACTTTAGGGAGTAGAGTAGAAATCGAGTCCATCTCATGTCCAGCACTTAAGTGTCATGATTTCTAGCACTTCTCAATAAACCGAAGATTCTTTCAAAATCCTGAGGATTCCGGCCTTTCAGGCGAATTGCCAGCGTTTTCAGCCAGAACGACCTTATATCAAACAGCCTCCAAAGAAGAAGTTTATATCTTATTGTAACTTCTCTTTACTTTGAGGAGTAGAGATGAACTCTCTCTGTGTTGTACCCCTCAAGGAAGAGAAGAGAATACCAGTCCGTCTCAACTCTACCTTTAAGTTTCATGATATCCAGCAGTTTTTACAAACCCTTGTTTTCATTCAAAATCCCAAGTATTTCGGCCTCTCAGGCGAACTGCCAGCGCATTCAGTGAGAACGCTACTGAAAAGAAGCAGGCTCCTCAGGAGAATTTATATCTTACTGTATCTTCTTTGTACTTTCATCTTTAGGGTTCAGTTCTCTCCATGTTGTACATTTCAAGGAGTAGCAGATAATTCCAGTCCATCTCACTTCCTCCTCTTAAGTTTAATGATTTCTGGCACTTATTATAATCCCTTGTTTTCTTTGAAAATCCTGAGGATTTTTGCCTTTCAGGTGAACTGCCAGCATTTCAGCGAGAACGCTGCTGAAACAAATCTGAGTTCGAAGGAGAACTTTATATCTTACTGCAACTTGTCTGTACGTTGATGTTTAGAGAGGAATTCACTTTATGTTGTACACTTCAGGGAATAGAGTAGAAAACAAGTCCATCTCACATCCGGCACTTACGTTTCGTGATTTCTACCACTTCTTAATAAACCGGGTTTTTTTTTTTTTCAAATCCTGAGTTTTGCGGCCTTTCTGGTGAATTGCCAGCTTTTTCAGCCAGGACTCTCTTAAATTCAAACTGCTCTCAAAGAAGAAGTTTATATCTAATTGTAACTTCTCTTTACTTTGAGGTATAGAGATGAAATCTTCTGTTTTGCACCCTTCAAGGAAGAGAAGAGAATACCATTCCATCTCACCTCTACCTCTTAAGTTTCATGATCTCCAGCACTTTTTACAAACCCTGTTTTCATTCAAAATCCCAATAATTTCAGCCTTTCAGGCGAACTACCAGTGTATTCAGCGAGAACGCTGCTGAAAAGAAGCAGGCTTCTCAGAAGAACTTTATATTGTACTGTATCTTCTTTGTACTTCCCTCTTTAGGGATCAGTTCTCTCCATGTTGTACACTTCAAGGAATAGTAGAGAATAACAGACCACCTCACCTCCACCACTTAAGTTTCATGTTTTCTAGCACTTAATGCAAACTCATATTGTCATTCAAAATCTTATGGATTTCTGCGTTTCCAGCGAACTGCCAGCATATTCAGCGAGAACGTTGCTGAAACGAAGCCTGGACAGAAGAGAACTTTATATTTTACTGCAACTTGTCTGTACTTTGATGTTTTGATTTTTAGAGAGGAATTCTCTTTTTATTGTACCAAAATTTCTTTGCAAATCCTGAGGATTTTGGCCTTTCAGGCGAACTGCCATCATATCTGTGTGAATGCTGCTGAAACGAAGTAGGGTCCTAAGGAAAACTTTATATCTTACTGCAATTTGTCTGCACTTTGATGTTTAGAGATGATTTCTCTTTACATTGTACAGTTCAAAGAGTAAAGTAGAAAATGATTCCATCTCATGTCCACCTCTTCAGAGTCGTGATTTGGAGCACTTATTACAAACCCATATTTTCATTTAATATCCTGTGGATTTTGGCCTTTCAGGCAAACTGCTTGTGTTTTCAGCATGAGCGCTCCTGAATCTAGACAGACTCCTTGGAGTAGTTTATATATTACTGTAACTACTCTTCACTTTCCTTTAATATTTGGTGATCTATTCTCTCTATGTTGTACACATCAAGGAGTAGTATAGAATACCAGTCCATTTCAATTCCACCTCTTAAGTTTCATGATGTCTATCACTTATAACAAACCCTTGTCCTTGAAAATCCTGAGGATTTCGGCCTTTCACACGCACTGCCAGCATTTTCAGAGTGAACGCTGCTGAAACGAATCAGTGTCCTAAGTAGAACTTTATAACTTACTGCACCTTGTCTGTATTTTGATATTTAGAGAGGAATTGTTTTTATGTTGTACACTTTAGAGATTAGAGTAGAAAACAAGTCCATGTCATGTCCAGCACTTAAGTTTCATGATTTCTAGCACTTCTTATTAAATTGAGGTTTCTCTCCTGCCCCGGACCAGCCGAGCGGGAGCACAGACCGCGGTGAACCAGGGCACAGCTGAAGCAGGAAAAGGAACAGGGCCGTCGATGTTGAGCAGACACACACACACTCAGAGAGCAATGAATCTGCTACTTTATTTGAGATTTCAGTAAGCATATATAGTGTTTAAAAGAATTACTTCAACATTCCATGAGTACATGAATTCAATATCAACGGAAAGACAGAAATCAATATCTCAACGGAAAACAGATTATCATTAGACATTACAAAACATTCCCAAGCAATCATCTTTTTAGAAATCATGACAGCTAAACTGATTAATGATCACCATGATTGTTTCCTGTCTGCAAAGTTATCTAGTTCATCAGGTTTCACTGTCTAAGGTGCATTGCTAATGGTTTTGTAATTCCTCTACCAAAAATTCTTCCACAGTTGATATGAATTGTTCTCTCAGTTTTAATAAAATGGTCTGACAGCAGGGCTCCCCATAAATTGTTTTAATAACCAGGCAGCGCATGACTTCAGCAACTCCAATACCTGGGATCTAGGAGCTACGCCTCAGAGGTCCCCTGCTATGCAGGTCAGCTCCCGATACATCCCTCCTGCGGGGGCAGAGAGCTAGCCTGTGAGAGTTCTGTATCACAGGACTTCATTTCCAGGTCAGCTCCCACACTTTCCAAATCCTGAGGATTCCGGCCTTTCAGGCAAATTTCCAGTGTTTTCAGCCAGAACACCCTTGAATTCAAACAGACTCCAAAGAAGAAGTTTGTATCTTACTGTAACTTCTCTTTACTTTGATGTATAGAGATGAACTCTCTCTGTGTTGTACCCTTCAAGGAATAGAAGAGAATACCAATCCATCTCACCTCTACCTCTTAAGTTTCAGGATCTCTAGCTCTTTTACAAACCCTTGCTTTCATTCAAAATCCTGAGGATTTCGACCTTTCAGGCGAATGGCCAGCATATTCAGCAAGAACACTGCTGAAATGAAGCAGGCTCCTATGGAGAACTTTATATCTTACTGTATCTTCTTTGTACTTTCATGTTTAGGGATAAGTTCTCTCCATGTTGTACACTTCAAGGAGTAGTAGAGAATACCAGTCCATCTCAATTCCTCCACCTCTTGTTTCATGATGTCTAGCACTTATTACAGTCCCTTGTTTTCTTTGAAAATCCTGAGGATATCAGCCTTTCAGGTGAACTGCCAGCATATTCAGCGAGAACGCTGCTGAAGTGAAGCAGGCTATTAAAGAAACTGTATATCTTACCACAACTTGACTGTACTTTGATGTTTAGAGATGAATTCTCTTTATGTTGTACACTTCAAGGAGTAGAGTAGAAAACGAGTCCATCTCACGTCCAGCACTTAAGTTTCATGATTTCAAGCACTTCCTATTAAACCGAGTTTTCTTTCCAAGTCCTGAGGATTTCAGCCTTTCAGGCGAATTGCCAGCGTTTTCAGCAGGAAGGCTCATGAATACAAACAGACTCCAAAGTTTATATCTTACTGTAACTTCTCTGTACCTTGAGGTATAGAGATGAAATCTCTCTCTGTTGTACCCTTCAAGGAGTAGAAAAGAACGAGGTCCATCTCACCTCCACCTCTTAAGGTTCATATTTCTAGCAGTTATTACAAACCCTTGTTTTCATTCAAAATCCTGAGGATTTGAGACTTTCAGGCGAACTGCCAGCGTTTTCAGCGTGAATGCTCCTGGATCTAAAGAGACTCTGATCAGCAGTTTATATATTACTGGACCTTCTCTGTACATTGATGTTTGGGGATCAATTCTCTCTATGTTGTGCACATCAAGGAGTAGTATACAATACCAGTCTCTCTCACCTCCACCTCTTAAGTTTCATGATGTCTAGCACTTATTACAAACCATTGTTTTAATTCAAAATCATGAGGATTTTGGCCTTTCAGCCGAATTGCCAGCATTTTCAGCCACAAGGCTCCTGAATTCAAACAGAATCCAAAAAAGAAGTTTATATCTTACTGTAACTTCACTGTTCCTTGATGTATAGAGATGAAATCTCTCTGTGTTGTACCCATCAAGGAGTATAATATAATACCAGTCCATCTCACCTCTACCTCTTAAGTTTCATGATGTCTAGCACTTATTACAAACCCTTGTTTTCAATCAACATCAGTGGATTTTGGCCTTTCAGTTGAATTGCCAGATATTAAGCAAGAACACTGCTGAAGCGAAGCAGGCTCCTAAGGAGAACTTTATATTTTACTATATCTTCTTTGTACTTTCATGTTTAGGGATTTTTTCTCTCCAGGTTGTACACTTCAAGGAGTAGTATAGAATACCACTCCATCTCACCTCACCTCTTAAGTTTCATGATTTCTAGCACTTATTACAAACTCATATTGTCATTCAAAATCATATGATTTCGGCCTTTCCGGCGAATTGCCAGCATATTCAGCGAGAATTCTGCTGATACAAGCAGGCTACTAAGGAGAACTTTGTATCTTTCTGCAACTTGTCTGTACTTTGTATCTTTCTGCAACTTGTCTGTTTAGAGATGAATTCTTTTTACATTGTACAGTTCAAGGAGTAGAGTAGAAAACGAGTCCATCTGACATCCAGCACTTAAGTTTTATGATTTCTAGCACTTATTTTAAATCCTTGTTTTCAATCAATCCTGTGGGTTTGGCTTTTCAGGGGAACTGCCAGCGTTTTCAGCGTGATCGCTTAAAAATCTAAACAGACTCCGAGGAGCAGTTGGTATATTACTCTAGAATAGAATATTCTAGAATATTCTAGAGATATTCTATTCTCTATCTAGAGATAGAGATATATTACTCTAGAATAGAATAGAATATTCTAGTATAGAATACCAGTCTCTCTCACCTCCACCTCTTATATTTCATGATGTCTAGCACTTATTACAAACCATTGTTTTCATTCAATATCTTGCCGATTTCGGCCTTTCAGGGGAACTGTCAGGGTTTTCAGCGGGATCGCTCCTGTATCTAAACAGACTCTGAGGAGCAGTTTATATATTACTGTAACTTCTCTGTACTTTTATGTTTGGGGATCAATTCTCTCTATATTGTACATATCAAGGAGTTGTATAGAATACCATTCCATCTCACCTCCACCTCTTAAGTTTCATGATTTCTAGCACTTATTACTAACCCTTGTTTTCATTCAACTTCCTGAGGATTTTGGCCTTCAGGCGAACTGCCAGGATATTCAGCGTGAACATGGATAAGACGAAGCAGGCTCCTAAGGAGCAATTTATATCTTACTGTAACTTCTTTGTACTTTCATGTCTAGGGATCAGTTCTCTGCATATTTACAATTCAAGCAGTAGAATAGAATACCAGTCCATCTCACTTCCACCTCTTAAGATTCGTGGTTTGGAGCACTTATTACTAACCCATATTTTTACTCAATATCCTGTGGATATCGGCGTTTCAGGAGCAATGTTAGCATTTTCAGAGCAATCGCTCCTGAATCTAAACAGAACCCGAGGAGCAGTTATATATTACTGTAACTTCTCTGTACTTTGATGTTTACAGATGTATTCTCTTTATGTTGTACATTTCAAGGATTAGAGTAGAAAACGAGTCCATCTCACGTCCAGCAATTAAGTTTCATCATCTATCACTTATTACAAACACTTGTTTTCATTTCACATCCTGAGGATTTTGGCCTTTCAGGCGAACTGCCAGCATTTTCAGCGTGAACGCTGATGAATTGAAGCAGGCTCCTTGGGAGAACTTCATATCTTACTGTATCTTCTGTGTACTTTCATGTTTAGGGATCAGTTCTCTCCATGTTGTACACTTGAAGGAGTAGTATAGAATACCACTCCATCTCACCTCCACCTCTTAAGTTTTATGATTTCTAACACTTATTGCAAACTCATATTGTCATTCAAAATTCTATGGATTTCTGCTGTTCCAGTGAACTGCCAGAATATTCAGCGAGAATGCTATTGAAACTTAGTAGGCTCCTAAGGAGAACTTCATATCTCAGTGCAACTTGTCTGTACTTTGATGTTTACAGATGTATTCTCATTATTTTGTACACTTCAAGGAGTAGATTAGAAAATGTGTCCATCTCACATCCAGCACTTATGTTTCATGATTTCTAGCACTTATTACAAACCCTTGTTTTCAATCAACATCAGTAGATTTCAGCATTTCAGGTGAATTGCCAGATATTAAGCAAGAACGCTGCTGAAACGAAGCAGGCTCCTAAGGAGAACTTTATATCTTACTATATCGTCTTTGTAATTTTATGTTTAGTGATCAGTTCCATCCTAGTTGTACACTTCAAGGAGTAGTATAGAATACTAGTCCATCTCACCTCCACCTCTTAAGTTTCATGATATCTAGCACTTATTACAAACCCTTGTTTTCATTCAAAATTTGAGGATTTCAGCCTTTCAGGCGAATTGCCAGTGTTTTCAGCTGGAATGCTCCTGATTTCAAACAGAATCCAAAAAATAAGTTCATATTTTATGGTAACTTCACTGTACCTTGATGTATAAGATGAAATCTCTCTCTGTTATATACTTCAATGTGTAGAATAGAATACCAGTCTATCTCACCTCCACCTCTTAATTTTCATGATGTCTGGCACTTATTACAAACCCTTGTTTTCATTGAAAATCCTGAGGATATCGGCCTTTCAGGTGAACTGCCAGCATACTCAGCGAGAACGCTGCTGATATGAAGGCGGGTCCGAAGGAGAACTTTTATCTTAAAGCAACTTGTCTGTACTTTGATGTTTAGAGAGGAATTCTCTTTATGTTGTACACTTTTTGGAGTAGAGTAGAAAACGAGTCCATCTAACTTCCAGCACTTAAGTTTCATCATTTCTTGTATTTCTTACTGAACCACATTTTCTTTCCAAATCCTGTGGATTTCGACTTTTCAGGTGAATTGCCAGCGTTTTCAGCCACAACGCTCCTAAATTCAAACAGACTCCAAAGTAGAAGTTTTTATCTTATTGTAACTCATCTGTTCCTTGAGGTATGGAGAAGAAATCTCTCTCTGTTGTACCCTTCAAGGAGGAGAATAGAATAACAGTCCATCTCATCTTCACCTCTTAAGTTTCATGATTTCTAGCACTTATTACAAACCTTTGTTTTCATTCAACATCATGCGGATATCAGCCTTTCAGGGGAACTGCCAGAGTTTTCAGCAGGATCGCTTCTGAATCTAAATAGACTGCAAGGAACATTTTATATATTACTGTAACTTCTCTGTACTTTTATGTTTGGGTATCAATTCTCTCTATGTTGTGCACATCAAGGAGTAGTATAGAGTACCAGTCCATCTCACCTCCCCCTCTTAAGTTTCATTAATCTAGCACTTGTTACAAACCCTTTTTTTCATTGAAAATCCTGTGGTATTCGGCCTTTCAGGGGAACTGCTAGCGTTTTCAGTGGGATCGCTCCTGAATCTAAACAGACTCAAGGAACAGTTTATATATTACTGTAACTTCCCTGTACTTTTATATTTGGGTATCAATTCTCTTTATGTTGTACACATCAAGGAGTTGTATAGAGTACCAGTCCATCTCACCTCCACCTCTTAAGTTTCATGATTTCTAGCACTTAATACAAACCCTTGTTTTCATTCAACATACTGAGAATTTCGGCCTTCAGGAGAACTGCCAGGATATTCAGCGTGAACATGGATATGATGAGGCAGGCTCCTAAGGAGCAGTTTATATCTTACTGTAACTTGTTTGTACTTTCATGTCTAGGGATCAGTTCTCTCCATGTTGTACAATTCAAGCAGTAGAACAGAATACCACTCCATCTCACTTCCACCTCTTAAGATTTGTGATTTCGAGCACTTATTACAAACCCATATTTTTACTCAATATCCTGCGGAATATGACCTTTCAGGCACATTGGCAGCGCTTTCAGCACAATTGCTCCTGAATCTAAACAGAATTCGAGGAGCACTTTATATATTACTGTAACTTCTCTGTACTTTGATGTTTGGGGATCAATTCTCTCTATGCTGTACACATCAAGGAGCAGTATAGAACACCAGTCCATCTCATGTCCAACTCTTAAGTTTCATGATGTCTAGCACTTTTACAAACCCTTGGTTACATCAAAATCCTGAGCATTTCGGCCTTTCAGGAGAACTGCCCGCGTTTTCAGCGTGAACGCTGGTATAACGAAGCAGGCTCCTAGGGAGAACTTTATATCTTACTGTATCTTTGTACTTTCATGTTTAGGGAATAGTTCTCTCCATGTTGTACACTTCAAGGAGTAGTATAGAATACCAGTGCATCTCACCTCCACCTCTTCAGTTTCATGAATTCTAGTACTCATTACAAACTCATATTGTCATTCAAAATTCTATGGAATCTGTCTTTCCGGCGAACTGCCAGTATATTCAGTGAGAATGCTGCTGAAATGAAGCAGGGTCCTAAGGTCAACTTTATATCTTACTGTAACTTGTCTGTACTTTGATGTTTAGAGAAGAATTCTCTTTATGGTGTACACTTGAAGGAGTAGAGTAGAAAACGAGTCCATCTCACCTCCACGTCTAAGTTTCATGATGTCTAGCACTTATTACAAATCCTTGTTTTCATTCTACATCCTGCTGATTTCAGTCTTTCAAGCTAACTGCCAATATTTTCAGCAGGAACACTCCTGAATCTAAACAGACTCTGAGGAGCAGTTCACATCTTACATAACTTCTCTGAACATTGATGATGAGCATGAAATCTCTCTATATTGTAAACTACAATGATTTGAATAGGATATATGTCCATCTCACCTCCAGTTTCTAAATCATATTCTAGCACTTGTTATTAACCCTTGTTTCATTCAGAATGCAGAGTACTGATCACTATATGATCACAGCAAGCTACTGGAGATCCATCCCTTGCTTCATTCAAATTCATGTGTATTTGTCCTAAGGCAAACTGTTAGGAGAATACTCCTGATTCCAAACAGATTCCAAAGAAGTTTATAGCTTATGTAATTTCTCTGAACTTTGGTGATTAGAGATGAAATCTCTCTATATTGTACAATGCATGAAGTAGAATAGGATATAAGTCCATGTGCAGCTCTTAAGTCATGATTTTGAGCACTTGTTATTAACCCTTGTTTCATTAAAATTCATGGGGATTTCTACTCTTCAGTCGAACTGCAAGAGTCAACAGCGAGAATGCTCCTGATTCCAAACATATTCCAAAGGAGCTGTTTATATCTTACTGCAACTTCTCTGAATCTTGATTTTAGAGATGAAATCTCTCTATATAGTAGAATACATAGAGTTGAGTAGGATAGAAGTCCATCTCACCTCCAGTACTTAAGTCATGATTTCTTGCACTTGTTGTTAACCATTGTTTCATTCAAATTTCTGGATGTGTCCACCTTTAGGGTGAACTTCCAGCATTTTCAGCCATAACGCTCCTGAATCCAAGTAGACTCCAAAGGAGCTGTTTATATCTTGATTAACTTCTGCCTGAGTTGTCAGTGAGAATGCTCCTGATTCCAAACAGATTCCAAAGGAGCAATTTATATCTTACTGTAACATCTCTGAACATTGATGATTAGAGATGAAATCTCTCTCTATTGTACACTGCATGGTTTTGAATAGGATATAAATCCTCTCACATCCAGCTCTTAAGTCATGATCTAGCACTTGTTACTAACCCTTTTTTATTCCAATTCCTGAGTATTTCAGCCTTTTAGGAGAATTGTCAACATTTTCATTGAGAACGCTCCTGAATCCAAACAGACACAAAATGAGCTGTTTATATCTTACTTAACTTTTCTGTACTTAAATATTTAGGAATGAAATTTCCTTATGTTGTACACTTCATGGAATAGAATAGGATATAAGTCCATCTCACCTCCAGCATCTAAGTCATAAATTCTAGCACTTGTTATTAATTCTTGTTTCAATAAAATTCTTGGGGATTTTTACCCTTAGCACAAACTGCCAGAGTAGTCAGCGAGAATACTATTGATTCCAAACAGATACCAAATCTGTTTATAGGTATTGTAAGTTCTCTGAACTTTGATGATTAGAGATGAAATCTCTCTATATTGTACGCTACATGAAGTAGAGTAGGATATAAGTCCTACTCACCTCCAGCTTCTAAGTCAAAGTGTAGCACATGTTATTAACCCTTTTTTCATTCAAATTCCTGGGGATTTCTACACTTAAGGCGACCTGCCAGAGTTGTCAGCAAGAATGCACCAGAATCCAATCAGACTCCAAAGGGTGCAGTTTATATCTTACTGGTAAGTCTCTGTACTTTGATGTTTAGTAATGAAATCTCTCTATGTTGCACACTTCATGGAGTTGAATAGGATATAAATCCATCTCACCTTCAGCGCTTGAGTCATCAATTCTATCACTTGTTATTAACCCTTGTTTCATTCAAATTCCTGTGGATTTAGGCCTTTCAAGCCAACTGGCACTGTTTTCAGCCAGAATGATCCTGAATCCAATCAGACTCAAAGGGTACAGTATATATCTTATTGTAACTTCTCTGTACTTTGATATTTAGAGATGAAATCACTCTATATTATACATACATGGCGTAGAATAGGACAAAATTCCTTCTGACCCCCAGGTCTTAAGTCATGATTTCTAGCTCTTGTTAGTAACCCTTTACTCATTTCAAATCTGGCAGATTTCATCCTTTAAGGTGAATTGCCAGTGTTTTGAGCCATACATCTCCTGAATCCAAACAAACTCAAAATGAGCTCTTTATATGTTACTTAATTTTCTGTACGTGGATGTATAGGGATAAAATTTTCCTATGTTGTACACTTCATGGATTAGAATAGTATATAAGTCCATCTCACGGCCAGCTCTTAAGTCATGATCTAGCACTTGCTATTAACCTTTGTTTATTCCATTTCCTGTGGATTTTGGCCTTTAAGGTGAATTCCAAGCGTTTTCAGTGAGAACACTCCTGAATCCAAACATACTCAAAATAACTGTTTATATCTTACCTAACTTTTCTGCACTGAGATATTTAGGAATGAAATCTCCCTATGCAGTAGAATAGAATATAAGTCCATCTCACCTCTAGCTTCTAAGTCATCAATTCTAGAACTTGTTATTAACCCTTGTTTCATTCAAATTCTTGTGGATTTCTATCCTTATTGTGAACTGCCTGAGTTTTCAGCGAGAATGCTCCTGATTCCAAGTAGATTCCAAAGGAGCAGTTTATATCTTAGTGTAACTTCTCTGAACGTTGATGATTAGAGATGAAATCTCTCTATATTGTACACTGCAAGGAGTAGAAAAGGATAAAATCCATCCCACTCCCAAGTCTTAAGTCATTATCTAGCACTTGTTATGGACCCTATTTTCATTCCAATTCCTGCGGATTTCAGCCTTTTAAGCATATGTCCAGCATTTTCAGCAAGAACGCTCCTGAATCCAAACATACTCAAAATAGCTGTTTATATCTTACTGTAATTTCTCTGAACATTGATGGTTAGAGATGAAATTCGAATGAAACAAGGGTTAATAACAAGTGCTAGAATGTATGACTGAGAAGCTGGAGGTGAGATAGACTTATATCCTATTCTACTCCATGAAGTGTACCACATGAGGTAATTTTATTCCTAAATATCTAAATACAGACAAGTTAAGTAAATAAACAGCTCATTTTGAGGCTGTTTGGAATCAGGAGCGTTCTCAATGAAAACACTGGCAATTCACCTTAAAGGCCGAATCTGCAGGTATTATTGAAAAAAACAGTCAGTAACAAGTGCTGATCATGACTTAAGAGCTGGAGGTGAGATGGACTTTTATCCTATTCAACTCCATGTAGTGTACAATATAGAGATATTTCATCTCTAATCATCAACACTCAGAGAAGTTACAGTAAGATATAAACCTCTCCTTTGGAATCTGTTTGGAATCATTAGCATTCTCACTGACAACTCAGGCAGTTTACCTTCAGGATAGAAATCCACAGGAATTTGAATGACACAAGGGTTAATAACAGGTGCTAGAATTTATGACTTAGAAGCTGGAGATGATATGGACTGTATCCTATTCTACTCCATGAAGTACACAACATAAGTAAATTTCATTCCTAAATATCTAAGTGCAGAAAATTTAAGTAAGATATAAACAGCTCATTTTGAGTCTGTTTGGATTTAGGAGCATTGTCAATGAAAACGCTGACAATTCACCTTAAAGGCCAAAATCTGGAGGTATTGGAATGAAAAAAGGGTTAGTAAAAAGTGCTAGATCATGACTTAAGTGCTGGAGGTGAGATGGACTTATATCCTATGCTAATCCATGAATTGTACAACATAGGGAAAATTTATCCCTAAACATCTAAGTACAGAAAAGTTAAGTAAGATATAAACATCTCACTTTGAGTTTCTTTGGATTCAGGAGATGTCTGCTGGAAAACGCTGGCAATTCATCTTAAAGGCCGAAATCACCTGAATTGGAATGAAAAAGGTTTAATAACATGTGCTAGAAATCATGCCTTAAGACCTGGAAGTGAGATGGACTTCTATACCACTCTACTTCATGTATTCTACTATATAGAGATTTCATCTCTAAATATCAAATTCAGAGAAGTTACAGTAAGATATACACTGCCCCTTTGGAATCTGTTTGGAATCAGGAGCATTCTCACTGACAACTCTGGCAGTTTGCCTTAAAAGCAGAAATCCCCAGGTATTTTAATGAAACAAGTATTAATAACAATTGCAAGAAATCATGATTTAAAAGTGGAGGTGATATGGACATATCCTTTTCTAATTCATGTAGTGTATAATATAGAGGGATTTCATCTCTAATCATCAAAGTTCAGAGAACTTACAGTAAGGTATAAAATGCTTTGGAATCTGTTTGGAATCAGGAGCATTCTAGCTAACAACTCTGGCAGTTTGCCATAAGAGTAGAAATCCCCAATATTTTTTTAAATTCATTTTATTGATTTGTCACAATTGTGCATTAATTGATCCCTCCTTCTCCCTCCATATCCCCCTCTGTATCCCCCTTCCTCCTCCCTCCATATGCCCCTCTGTATCCCCCTTCAGTCACTCCTCCCATTTTTCTGCAAATTGTTGTTTGGTTAAGTTGATGTTTAGTTGTTGGTTGTGTGGCCTGTGTTCTCTTCCGATATATGGTGTGTGTGTCTGTTTTTGTTGTTGTTGTTTTATTTTTTGTTTCATTTTTTTTTTACCCCAGGGCTTTCCCACTTCACTAACATTTGTTAACTATCCTGATCTTTTGTGCTCTTCACCTCCCCTGCCTTCTTCCCCCTCCTCCTCTCTCACTCCATGGTTCAGTCCCATTGGTTGCTTTCATTTTTTATTTGTTTGTTTGATTTTCCCTACATCCCTTATATAAGTGAGACCATCTTGTACTTCTCTTTTCTTTTTGGCTTATTTCTGCTAATATGAGTCTTTTTGTTCCATCCAGGTTGCTGCAAATGACATGTGTTTGTCCTCCTTGATGGATGCATAGTATTCTATCGTGTATATGTACCACATTTTTTTAGCCAATCATCCGTTTGGGGGCATTATGTTTGTTTCCAATTTTTTGCAACTGTAAACAGGGCTGCAATGAACATGCATGTACATGTGTCCTTTTGAATTAATGTCTTTATGTCCTCTGGGTATATTCCTAGTAGTGGAATTGCTGGGTCGAATGGTAAGTCCACATTCAATTGTTTGAGGGTCCTCCACACTGTCTTCCATAGTGGCGGGACCAGTTTGCACTCCCACCAGCAGTGTAAGAGAGTTCCTTTATCTCCACATACACGCCAACATTTGTTGTCTGTTTTATTTATGTGGGCCATTCTTACAGGTGTAAGATGGTATCTCAGTGTGGTTTTAATTTGCATTTCCCTAATTATTAGTGAGGTGGAGCATTTTTTCACATGTCTATTAGCCATCTGTATCTCCTCTTTGGTGAAGTGTCTTTTTAGTTCTTCTCCCCATTTTTTGATTGCGTTTTTTGCTTTGTTTTGTTGAGCTGTAGGAGCTCTTTGTGGATCTTTGTTATCAGACCCTTGTCACTTGTCTGCAGGGCAAAAATTTTCTCCCAGTTGGTTGGGTTTCTTTTTGTTTTGTTTATTGTCTCTTTTGCTGAACAGAAACTTTTTAGTTTTATATAGTCCCAGCTGTTTATGCTTTCCTTCATTTTTTTGCTGGCCATAGTTGT
>PVHY01006569.1:26452-54630 GCA_004024945.1 Uropsilus gracilis | reverse complement strand
TTTTTTTTTTTTGAGCATAAATTTTATTCCAGATTTGGACACTTCCTGTATCATGTAGCAGGTTATTGATGCCATCACAAAGGCCCAGTTACCTAAAGGAACACTGTTCATAGAAGACCACCATTATTTGTTTCCCATGAGCATGGTTGCTGGAAAGTTCTAAGATCTTAGAGGAAGGGGCCAAGGGACTTTAGTGTAGCAGCTATCTGTTGATATATTTTTTTTTGTATCTTCTCAGTTGATGAGTTAAATCTTGTAAGGGCAAAAACGGTCAAATATTTTAGTCTTCAGATACAATTCTTTTTTTTAAATTTTTATTTTTTATTGATTTGTCACAATTGTGCATAAATTGATCCCTCCTCCTCCCTCCATATCCCTCCTCTCTATCCCCCCTTCAGTCACTCCTCCCATTTTTCTGCAAATTGTTGGTTGGTTAAGTTGATGTTCAGTTGTTGGTTGTTTGGCCTGTTGTTTACCTCCCCCGCCATCTTACCCCTCCTCCTCTCTCGCTCCATGGTTCAGTCCATTGGTTGTTTTCATTTTTTCTTACTTGTTTGTTTGTTTTTCCCTATATCCATCATATAAGTGAGAGCATCCTGTACTTCTCTTTTTTATTTGACTTATTTCTGCCAATATGAGTCCCTCTAGTTCCATCCAGATTGCTGCAAATGACATGTGTTTGTCCTCCTTGATGGATGCGTAGTATTCCATCGTGTATATGTACCACATTTTTTTTAGCCAATCATCTGTTTGGGGGCATTTGGTTTGTTTCCAGTTCTTTGCAAATGTGAACAGGGCTGCAATGAACATGCGAGTCCATGTGTCCTTTTGAATTAATGTCTTCATGTCCTCTGGGTAGATTCCTAATAGTGGGATTGCTGGGTCGAATGGTAAGTCCACTTTTAATTGTTTGAGGGTCCTCCACACTGTCTTCCATAGTGGCTGGACCAGTTTGCACTCCCATCAGCAGTGTAAGAGAGTTCCTTTTTCTCCACATACATGCCAACATTTGTTGTCTGTTTTATTTATGTGGGCCATTCTTACAGGTGTAAGATGGTATCTCAGTGTGGTTTTAATTTGCATTTCCCTGATTATTAGTGAAGTGGAGCATTTTTTCATATGTCTATTAGCCCTCTGTATCTCCTCTTTGGTGAAGTGTCATTCTAGTTCTTCTCCCCATTTTTTGATTGGGTTTTTTGCTTTGTTTTTGTTGAGCTGTAGGAGCTCTTTGTGGATCTTTGTTATCAAACCCTTGTCACTTGTCTGCAGGGCAAAAATTTTCTCCCAGTTGGTTGGGTTTCTTTTTATTTGTTTATTGTCTCTTTTGCTGAACAGAAACTTTTTAGTTTTATATAGTCCCAGTTGTTTATGCTTTCCTTCATTTTTTTGCTGGCCATAGTTGTTTCCCCAAATGGATTTCTGAGGTGAAATTCATGAAGGGTTTTGCCCAGGTTTTCTTCTATGTATTTTATGGTTGCAGGTCTCACTTCCAGGTCCTTTATCCATTTTGAGTTAATTTTTGTACAGGGTGTGAGGGTGTTATCCTGGTCCAATTTTTTACAAGTTTTGATCCAGTTTTCCTAGCAACATTTACTGAAGAGGCTATCCTTGTTCCAGGGTATGTTTTTTGCCCCTATGTCAAAGATTAATTGACTGTATATGTGTGGTTTTATTTCCAGATATTCAATTCTGACCCATTGGTCTGTTTGTCTGTTTTTGTACCAGTACCATGCTGTTTTAAGTATTATGGCTTTGTAGTACAGTTTGAAGTCTGGAATAGTAATACCTCTGTTTTCTCTTCTGTTTGTCAATAGGGTTTTGGCTATTTGGGGTCTTTTGTTGTTCCATATGAATTTCAGTAATTTTTGTTCTATCTCTTTAAAATATATCATTGGAATCTTTATTGGAATTGCATTGAATCTGTAGATGGCCTTTGGTAGTATAGCCATTTTGATGATGTTGATTTTTCCGATCCATGTACAGGGAATGTCTTTCCATATTTTTACATCATCTTCTATTTCTTTTAAGAGTGTTTTATAGTTTTCTTTGTATAGGTCTTTTACGTCTTTTGTTAGGTTAATTCCCAAGTATTTGATTTTGTTTGGTGCAATGGTAAATGGGGTGTTTTTTCTAATTTCTTCTTCTTCTGATTGATTCTTTGCATATATGAATGCTGTTGATTTTTGCATGTTGATTTTGTATCCAGCTACCTTACCAAATCGGTTTATTATTTCAATCAGTTTCTTTTGATTTTTCTGGGTTCTCTACATAGAGAAATATATCATCTGCATATAACAATAACTTTATTTCTTCGTTCCCTATTTGGATTCCGTTTATGTCTTTCTCTTGTCTTATTGCTCTAGCTAGGACTTCCAGAACTATGTTGAAATGGAGTGGAGAGAGTGGGCATCCTTGCCTGGTTCCGGACTTTAATTGGAATGGTTTCAGTTTTTCCCCATTAAGGATGATATTTGCTGTGGGTCTGTCCTATATAGCTTTTATTATGTTTAGGTATGTTCCTTTTATTCCAATTTTTTCCAGGGCTTTCGTCATGAAAGGATGCTGAACTTTATCGAATGCTTTTACGCATCTATTGATATGATCATATGATTTTTTTTCTTCTCTTTGTTGATGTGGTGGAATATGTTGATTTATTTTCGAATGTTGAACCATCCCTGTGCCCCTGGGATGAATCCTACTTGATTATGATGGATGATCCTTTTTATGCAATGTTGGATTCAGTTTGCCAGGATTTTGTTTAGAATTTTTGCATCTGTGTTCATTAGGGAGATTGGTCTGTAGTTTTCTTTCTTTGCACTGTCTTTATTTGGTTTTGGAATTAGTGTAATGTTTGCTTCATAGAAGGTATTTGGTAGCTTTCCTTCTTTCTCAATTTTTTGAAAGATTTTTAACAGTACCGGTGTTAGTTCTTCATTGAATGTTTGGTAGAACTCATTTGTAAAACCATCAGGACCTGGGCTCTTGTTTTTAGGGAGAGTTTTGATGACTGCCTCAATTTCACTGCTTGTAATTGACCTCTTTAAGTTTTCCATTTCTTCTTTGTTCAATTTTGGATGACTGTATTGTTCCAGAAATTTGTCCATCTCTTCCAGCTTGTTGTATTTTCTTGCATATAGATGTTCATAGTATCTCTAATTATCTTTTGGATTTCTGCTGGGTCTGTTGTAAATCTCCGTTTTTGTTTATGATCCTGTTTATTTGAGTTTTCTCTCTTCTTTTCCTTGTAAGCCTTGCCAGGGGTTTGTCAATTTTATTTATTTTTTCAAAGAACCAGCTTTTGGTTTTGTTTATCTTCTCGATTGTCTTTTTGGTTTCTATTTCATCAATCTCCACTTTTATTTTTGTTATTTCTTGTCTTCTGCTGGGTTTTGGGATTTTTGGTTGCTCTTTTTCTAAGTCCTCAAGTTGGGAGATATTTCTTTAGGCTGTTTCAATTCTTGTTGTTTGGGCCTGTATTGCTATGAACTTTCCTCGTATTATTGCTTTTGCTGCGTCCCACACATTTTGGAACGTTGTGTCATCATTGTAGTTTGTGTCCATGTAGGTTTTAATTTCTTCTTTGATTTCCTCTTTTACCCAGTGATATTCCAGAAGCCTGTTGTTCAGTCTCCATGTGGTGTTTACTCTCCTTATTTTCTTTTCATTATTGTTTTCTAATTTGATGCCTTTATGATCAGAGAAAAAGCTTGGTATTATTTTAATCTTTGTGTACTTGTTCAGGTTTGTCTTGTAGCCTAGTATATGATCGATTTTAGAGAAAGAACCATGTGCTTTTGAGAAAAAAATGTATTCTTTTCCTTGGGGGTGTAGGGTCCTGTATGTATCTATTAAGTCCATTTGGTCTAGCTCTTTCTTTAAAGCTTTTGTTTCTTTGTGTAGTTGCTGCTTGTTGATCTGTCTTGTTTTGAGAGTGGCGTGTTAAAATCTCCTACCACGTATGTATTTTCATCAATATTTGATTTCAGTTCTACTAGGTGTTGTTTATGAATTTTGGTGCTCCCTCATTTGGTGCGTATATGTTGATTACTGTTATGTCTTTTTGGTGGCTTGACCCTTTAACCATTATGTAGTGGCCGTCTTTATCTTTTGTCACTTTTGTTAATTTGAAGTCTGCTCTGTCTGACACAAGAATGGCAACTCCTGCTTTCTTTTGTGGCCCGTTTGCTTGTAGTGTAGTTTTCCAGCCTTGCACCTTCAGTCTATGCTTATCCTTAGCGATCAGAAGTGTTTCTAGGAGGCAGCAGAATGTTGTGTTCTGTTTTCTGATCCAGTCTGCAACTCTTCATCTTTTGATTCCTGAGTTTAGACCATTGACGTTTATTGATGATTATTGGTGATTATTGATATTTGCGATTCTAACGGTTTCCTGGTGGTCACTTGGGTTTTATTTTGTGTTTTTGCTTCTTGTATTTGATCTTCTTATGGTTTTGGTCTTGAGGCCTTCTGCATAATTTCTTGGAGTGGGGGTTTAGTGGTAGCAAATTTCTGGAGACTTTGCTTGTCAGAGAAGGTTCTATTTTTTCCTTTGTAGAAGGATAGCTTTGCAGGGTAGAGTATTCTTGGCTCGCACATTTTTTCTTGGAGTTTTTTGTAGATGTGACTCCATTCTCTCCTTGCCTGGAGTGTCTCTTCAGAAAAATCTGAGATCAGTCTAATGGATTTTCCTTTGTAGTTTATCTGTTTCTTTTCTCTAGCCATTCTCATTATTTTTTCCTTATCTTGGGTTCTAGGAAGTTTTACGATGATGTGTCTTGCTGTGGCTTTTCTTTCATGAAAGTAGTTTGGTGTCCTTTTGGCTTCCTGTATGTCTACTTTCATTTCTTCCATCAGATTTGGGAAGTTCTCCTCTATTGTTTTGAACAGTCTTTCAGTTCCCATAACTCTCTCCTCTCCTTTTGGGATTCCTATTACTCTTATGTTTCTTTTCCTTAAGGAATCTGACATATATCTCTGAGCTTGTGTTCAGTCCTCGTACTTTGTTTCTCTCTCTCTTTTTCTTTCTTTGTCCTCTCTATTTCTGTATCCTCAAGTGTGCTGATTCGTTCCTCTATTTCATCTATTCTACTGCCATGGCTTTTCTGTGCATTTTTGAGCTCATCTATTGCAACATTTAAATCTTGAGTCTCTTTCAATTTCAATTTTAGGGATTCATTTTCATTCTTTAGTTCGTTGATTAGGGTATGCATATTGATGTTTTCTTTATTATGTTTCTATTTCCTCCCTTAGTGCATTAATTGCTTCTATCATAATGTCCTTTTTTTCTAATTCTTCTCTTAATTGCTGGAGTGCATTTAACATGTTGATAGAGGAATCTTTTTCTGAGATGCAAATCATTTCTTTGGTGTTTTCTGGAGATTTTCCTTTCTTTGTTGGCAATGGATTATTTCCTGTAGGGCTTGCTTGCATGTTTAAAGTTTTCCTCCTTACTGTGTTTTGCTTTTCGAATCTGTTCTACATATTGAGAAACCATGGATCTTGTGTTCGTTGGCATGTTGATGGGAGTGTATTCAAGGTTGAAATTAGATCTGTACTTTAGTTAA
Source organism: Uropsilus gracilis (assembly GCA_004024945.1). NCBI lineage: Eukaryota > Metazoa > Chordata > Mammalia > Eulipotyphla > Talpidae > Uropsilus > Uropsilus gracilis. Next base: position 49,069 of record PVHY01006569.1, on the reverse strand, counting down.
GTAATTTGTGGCACCAGCGCTAGTGACCTCCAGTAGCTAACCTGGCGTGGGCAAGGTGGGCAGGTTTCCGGAGGATCCTGGAGGTGGGGCTTGGTCCCAGGGATGGCGGAGGGGCAGCACGGCGAAGGGGTCCCTCCCTCAGGCCTGGAGCCAGCACAGTGACCTCCAGCAGCTAACCTGGCATGGGCAAGGTGGGCGGGTTTCCGGAGGAACCTGGATGCAGGGCTTGGGTCCCAGGAATGGCAGAGGGGGTGGCACGGCGAAGGGGTCCCTCCCTCAGGCCTGGAGCCTGCACAGTGACCTCCAGCAGCTCCCCAGGTATTTTAATGAAACAAAGGTCAATAACAAGTGCAAGAAATCATGACTTAAAAGTGGAGGTGATATGGATTTATATCCTTTTCTAATTCATGTAGTATATAATATAGAGGGATTTCATCTCTAATCATCAAATTTCAGATAATTTAAGCCCATCTCACCTCCAGCTTCTAAGTCATAATTTCTAGCAATTTTTATTAACCCTTGTTTAATTCAAATTCATGGGGATTTCTACCCTTAAAACAAACTGCTAGAGTTTTTAGCAAGATCACTCCTGATTCCAAACAGATTCCAAAGCAGGTTATAGCTTATGGTATGTTCTCTCAACCTTGATGGCTAGATATGAAATCTATCAATATTGTATACTACCTGGAGTTGAATACAATATAAGTCCATCTCACCTCCAGCTCTTACATCATGATCTAGCACTTGTTCCTAACCCTTTTTTTGTTCCAATTCCTGAGTATTTTGGCCTTTAAGGTGAATTGCCAGCCTTTTCATTTAGAATTCTCCTGAATTGAAACTGACTCAAAATGAGCTGTTTATATCTTCCTTTTCTGTACTTAGAAAGTTAGGAATGAAAATTCCATATGTTGTAGAATTCATGGAGTAGAATAGGATATAAGACCACCTCACCTCCAGCTTCTAAGTCATAAATTCTAGCACTTGTTATTAACTGTTGTTTCTATCAAATTCATGGGGGATTTCTACCTTTAACGTGAACTGCCAGAGTTGTTAGTTAGAATGCTCCTGATTCCAAACAGTTTCCAAAGCATTTTATACCTTACTGTAAGTTCTCTGAATGAAGTGTACAACATAGGGAAATTTCATTTAAATATCTAAGTACAGAAAAATTATGTAAGATATGAACAGTTCATTTTGAGTCGGTATGGATTCAGGAGTGCTCTCAATGAAAACGCTGGCAATTAACATTAAAGGCCGAAATCCATAGCAATTGGAATGAAAACAGTTAATAACAAGTGCTAGAATCAAGACTTAAGACCTGGGGGCGAGATGGACTGTTTTCCTATTCTACTCCACTTACTGTACAATATAGAGAGATATCATGTCTAAACATGAAAGCACAGAGAAGTTACAGTAAGATATATAATGCACCCTTTGAGTCTTTGGATTCAGGAGCATTCTCGTTGAAAATATAGTCAGTTGGTCTGAAAGTCCTAAATCCCCAGGAATTTGAATGAAACAAGGGTTATAACAAGTGCTAGAAATCATGACTCAAGAGCTGGAGGTGAGATGGACTTATATTATATTAGCTCCATGTGGTACACAATATAGAGAATTTCATCTCTAATCATCAACTTTCAGAGAACTTACAGTAAGATATATCCTGCTTCTTTGGAATCTGTTTGGAGTCAGGAGCATTCTTGCTGACAACTCAGGCAGTTCACCTTAAGGATAGAAAGCCACAGGAATTTGAATGAAACAAGGGTTAATAACAAGTGCTAGAATTGATGACTTAGAAGCTAGAGGTGCTATGGACTTATATACTATTCTACTGCATGAAATGTACAACATAGTGAAATTTTATTCCTAAATATCTAAGTGCAGAATAGTTAAGTAATATATAAATGCTACATTGAGTATGTTTGGATTCAGGAGTGTTCTTGCTGAAAACAATGGGAATTCACCTTAAAGGCCAAAATCCACAGGAAATGGAATAAAAAAAGTGTTAATAACAAGTGCTTGAAATCTTGACTTAAGACCTGGGGTTTAGATAGATTTTTATCCTATTCTACTCCATGTAGTGCACAATATAGAGATTTCATCTCTAAACATCAAAGTACAGAAAAGTTAAACAAGATATAAATAGCTCCTTTTTCAGTATACTTGGATTCAGGAGCGTACTGGCTGAAAATGCTGGTAGTTCACCCTAAAGGTGGACACGTGCAGGTATTTGAATGAAACAATGGTTAATAACAAGGGCTATATCATGACTTAAGATTTTGTGGTTTGATGGAATTTTATCCTATTAAACTCCATGTAGTGTACAATATATCGAGATTTCATATCTAAACATCAAAATATAGAGACATAACAGAAAAATACAAACTGCACCCTTTGGAGTCTGATTGGATTCTGGAGTATTCTCGCTGACAACTCTGGCAGTTTGCCTTAAGAGTAGAAATGACCAGGAATTTGAATGAAACAAGGGTTAGTAACAAGTGCTAGAATTTATGACTTGAATCTAGAGGTGAGATGGAAATATATCCTATTCTACTTCATGTAGTGTACAATATAGAGAGATTTCATATATTCATCAAAATTGAGAGAACTTACAGTAAGCTGCTTTGGAATCTGGAATCTGGAGCATTCTCGCTAACAACTCTGGCAGTTCATGTTAGGGGTAGAAATCCCCATGAATTTGAATGAAGCAAGGGTTAATAACCAGTGCTAGAATTAATGACTTAGAAGATGGAGGTGAGATGGACTTATATCATATTCTATTCCATGAAGCGTACATTATAGGGAAATTTTATCCCTAGACATCTAAGTACAAAAATGTTAAGTAAGACATAAACAGCTGATTATGAGTTTGTTTGGATTCAGGAGTATTCTTAATTAAAACACTGGCAATTCGCCTTAAAAGCCGAAATCTGCCAGAATTGGTAAGATAAAAAGATTTATTACAAGTGCTAGGAATCATGACCTAAGACCTGGGGGTGAGATGGATTTTTATCCTTTTCTACTCCATGTAGTGTACAATATAGAGAGATTTCATCTCTAAACAGCAAAGTATAGAGCAATTACAGTAAGATTAAACTGCACCCTTTGAGTCTGATTGGATTCAGGAGCATTCTTGCTGAAAACAATGCCAGTTGACCTGAAAGGCCTAAATCCTCAGGAATTTGAATGAAACAAGGGTTAATAACAAGTGCTAGAAATCATGACTTAAGAACTGGAGGTGAGATGGACGTATATCCTATTCAACTCCATGAAGTGTACAACATAGAGAGATTTCATCACTAAATATCAAAGTAAAGAAAAGCTAAGCAAGATATAAACAGTTTCTTTGGAATCTACTTGGATTCAGGAGTTTTCTGGCTGAAAAGGCTAGAAGTTCACCCTAAAGGCAGACACATGCAGGAACTTGAATGGAACAATGGTTAATAACAAGTGCTAGAAATCATGAATAAAGACCTGGGGATGAGATGGATTTTTATGCTATTCTCCTCCATGTAGTGCATATATATAGACTTTTCATCTCTAAACGTCAAAGTACAGAGATGTAACATACAGATGTAAGATATGAATTGCACCCTTTGGATTCTGATTGGATTCTGGAGCATTCTCCCTGAAAACAATGCCAGTTGGACTCAAAAGCCTAAATCCGCAGGAATTTGAATTAAACAAGGTTCAATAACAAGTGGTAAAATCATGATTTAAAAGCTGGACGTTACATGGACGTATATCCTATTCAACTCCATATATAGAAAGATTTCATCACTAAACATCAAAGTACAGAAAATTTACACAAGACATAAATAGATCCTTTGGCATCTATTATGATTCAGGAGCATTTTGGCTAAAAATGCTGGATGTTCACACTGAAGTGCACACATGCAGAAATTGGAATGAAACAATGGTTAATAACAAGTGCTAGAAATCATGAGTAAAATCCTGGGGGTGAGATGGATTTTTATCCTATTCTACTCCATGTATTCTAATATATAGAGAGATTTCATCTCTACACATCAAAATTCAGAGAAGTTACAGTAAGATATAAACTTTTCCTTTGGAATCCCTTCGGAATCAGGAGCATTCTCACTGACAAATGAGGTAGTTCGCCATAAGGATAGAAATCAACAAGAATTTGAACTAAACAAGGGTTAATAACAAGTGCTAGAATTTATGACTTAGAAGCTGGAGGTGAGATGGACTTATATCTTATTCTACTGAAAGAAATGTACAGCATAAGGAAAATTCATTCCTAAATATCTAAGTGCAGAAAAGTTAAATAAGATAAGAACAGCTATATTGAGTATATTTGGATTCAGGAGTGTTCTTGCTGAAAACCCTGGGATTTCACGTTAAAGGCCGAAATCCAAAGTAAATGGAATGAAAAAAGGGTGATAGCAAGTACTAGATCATGACTTAAGAGCTGGAAGTGAGATGGGCTCATATCCTATACTAAGCCATGAAGTGTCCAACATAGGGAAATTTATCCCTAAACATCTAAGTACAAAAATGTTAAGTGAGACATAAACAGCTGTTTTTGAGTTTGTTTGGATTCAGGATTTGTCTGGCTGAAAACGCAGGCAATTAACTTTAAAGACCAAAATCTGCCATATTTGGAATGACAAAATGGTTAATAACAAGTGCTAGAAATCATGACTTAAGACCTGGTGTGAGAAGTATTTTTATCCTATTCTACTCCATGTAGTGTACAATATATAGAGAGATTTCATCTCTAAACATCAAAGTACAGAGAAGTTACAATAAGATATATACTGCACCCTTTGAGTCTGATTGGATTCAGGAGCATTCTGACTGAGAACAATGCCAGTTGGCCTGAAAAGCCTAAATCCGAAGGAATTTGAATGAAACAAAGGTTAATAACAAGTGATAGAAATGATGACTCAAGAGCTGGAGGTGAGATGGACTTATATCCTATTCTATTCCATGAATCGTACAACATAGGGAAATTTCATCCCTAAATATCTAAGTACAAAAAAGTTAAGTAAGATATAATCAGCTCATTTTGAGTCTGTTTGGATTCAGGTGCAATCTCAATGAAAATGCTGGCAATTAACCTTAGAGGCTGAAATCCGCAACTATTTGAATGAAAAAAGGGTTAGTAACAAGTGCTAGATCATGACTTAAGAGCTGGAGGTGAGATGGACATATATCCTATTTAACTCCATGAAGTGTACAATATAGAGAGGTTTCATCTCTAATCATCAACATTCAGAGAAGTTACAGTAAGATATAAAATGCTCCTTTGGAATCTCTTGGAATCAGGAGCATTCTCGCTGACACCTCAGGCAGTTCGCCTTAAGGGGTGAAATCCACAGGAATTTGAATGAAACAAGGAATAATAACAAGTGCTAGAATTTATGACTTAGAAGCTGGATGTCAAATGGACTTATATCCTATTTTTCTGCATGAAGTGTGCAACATAGGGATTTTATTCCTAAGTGTCTTAAGTGCAGAGAGCTAAGTAAGATGTAAACACCTATTTTGAGTATGTTTGGATTCAGGAGTGTTCTCACTGAAAATGCTGGGAATTCACCTTAAAGGCCAAAATCTGACTGATTTGGAATGAAAAAAGGGTTAGTAACAAGTTCTAGAAATCAGGACTTAAGACCTGGGAGTCAGGTTTTTTTATCCTATTCTACAACATGTAGTGAACAACATGGAGAGATTTCACTCGAAACATAAAGTACAGAGACGTTACAATAAGATATAAACTGCACCCTTTAAGTCAGATTGGATTCAGGAGCATACTCATGGAAAACAATGCCAGTTGGCCTGAAAGGCCTAAATCTGCAGGAATTAGAATGAAAAAAGGTTTAAACACAAATGCTAGAAATCATTATTTAAGAGCTGGAGGTGAGATGGACTCCATTTTAACTCCATGAAGTGTACAAATAGAGAGATTTCATCACTAAATATCAAAGTACAGAAAAATTAGCAAGATATAAATTACTCCTTAGGTGTCTTCTTGAATTCAGGAGCATTTTGGCTGAAAATGCTGGAAGTTCACCCTAAATGCGGACACAAGCAGGAATTTTAATAAAACAATGGTTAATAACAAGTGCTAGAATTCATGACTCAAGACCTTGGGGTGAGATGGAATTTTATCCTATTCAAGTCCATGTAGTGTACAATGTAGAGATATTTCATCTGTAAACATCAAAGTACAGAGAAGTAACAGTAAGATATTAACAGCACTCTTTGGAGTCTGATTGGATTCTGGAGCATTCTCACTGACAACTCAGGCATTTCACCTAAGGATAGAAATCCACAGGAATTTGAATGAAACAAGGGTTAATAACAAGTAAGATATAAACAGCTCATTTTGAGTCCGTTTGGATTCAGGAGCATTCTCAATGAAAACACTGGCAATTCACCTTAAAGCCTGAAATCCGCAGGAATTGGAATGAAAAAAGAGTTAGTAACAGTGCTAGATCATTACTTAAGACCTGGAAGTGAGATGGACTTAATCCTATTCTACTGCATAAAGAGTACAACATAGGGAAATTTCATTCCCAAATATCTAATTGCAGAAAAGTTAAGTAAGATATAAACAGTTCTTTTGAGTATGTTTGGATTCAGGAGTGTTCTCACTGAAAATGCTGGAAATTTGCCTTAAAGGCTGAAATCTGCCAGTATTGGAATGAAAAAAGGGTTAATAACAATTGCTAGAAATCATGACTTAAGACCTGGGGGTGAGATGGATTTATATCCTATTCAACTCCATGCTGTGTACAATATAGAGAGATTTCATCTCTATACTTGAAAGTACAGAAAAGTTAAACAAGATATAAACAGCTCCTTTGGAGTCTACTTCGTTCAGGAGTGTTCTGGCTGAAAATGCTGGAAGTTCACCCTAAAAACAGACACATGCAGGAATTTTAATGAAACAATAGTTAACACATGCTAGAAATCATGACTTAAGACCTGGAGGTGATATGGACTTATATCATACTCTACACCATGTATTCTACTATATAGAGACATTTCATCTCTAAACATCAAAATTCAGAGATGTTACACTAAGTTATAAACTGCTCCTTTGGTATCCTACTCCTCCCCATGTATTTTACATTATAGAGAGATATTTCTCTAAATATCAAAATTCAGAGAAGTTACAGTTGATATAAACTGCTCCTTTGGAATCTGTTTGGAATCAGAGCATTCTCACTGACAACTCTGGGAGTTGGCCTTAAGAGTAGAAATCCTCAGGAATTTGAATGAAACAAGGGTTAATAACAAGTGCTGACATCATGATTTAAGAGCTGAGGTGAGATGGACTTATATCCTATTCTACACCATGTAGTGTACAAAATAGATATTTAGGAATGAAATTTCCCTAAGGACAGAAATGTTAATAAGATATAAACAGCTCAATTTGAGACAGATGGATTCAGGAGCATTCTCAATGAAAATGCTGGCAATTCTCCTTAAAGGCCGAATCCACAGGAATTGGAATGAAATAAGGTTAATAACAAGTGCTAAATTATGGCTTAAGCATTGGAGATGAGATGGACTTATATCCTATTCAACTCCATGAAGTGCACTACATAGGGAAATTTCATCCCTAATCATGTAATATAGAAAAGTTAAGTAAGATAAAAACAGTTCATTTTGAGTTTGTTTGTATTCAGGAGCTTTGTCCTGAAATGCTGGCAATTCTCCTTAAAAGCCGAATCCACTAGATTTCGAATGTAAAAATAATAAGTGATAGAAATCATGACTTAAGACTGGGGGTGAGAATAATTTTTTACCTATTCTGCTCCATGTAGTTACAGTATAGAGAGATTTCATCTCTAAACATCAAAGTATAGAGAAGTTACAGTAGGATATAAAATGCAGTCTTTGGAGTCTTATTGGATTCAGGAGCATTCTCACTGAAAACAATGCCAGTTGGCCTGAAAGGCCTAAACCTGTAGGAATTTGAATGAAACAAGGATTAATAACAAGAGCTATAAATCATTACTAAAGAGCTGGAGGTGAGAAGGACTTATGTCTTATTCAACTCCATGAAGTGTATAGCATAGAGAGATTTCATCACTAAACATCAAAGTACAGAAAAGTTAAACAAGACATAAACAGCTCCTTTGGAGTCTATTTGGATTCAGGAATGTTCTGGCTGAAAATGCTGGAAGTTAACCCATAAGGTGAACACATGCAGGAAATTGAAAGAAACCAGGGTTATTAACAAGTGCTAGAAATCATGACTTAAGAGCTAGAGGTGAGGTTGACAAATATCCTATTCTAATCTAAGAAGTGTACAACATAGGGAGATTTCATCTCTATCATCACAGTACAGAGAAATTACAGTAAGATATATACTGCAACCTTTGGATTCTGAATGGATTCAGGAGCCTTCTAACTGCAAACACTTCCAGCTGGACTGTTGGGCCCAAATCCACAGGAACTTAAATGAAACAAGGGATATTAACAAGTGCTAGATATGATGACTTAAGATCTGGAGGTAAGATGGACTTATATCCTATTCTACGCCATGAAGTGTACAATATAGAGAGATTTCATTTCCAAACATCAAAGTTCAGAGAAGATACAATAAGATATAAACTGCTCCTTTGGAATCTGTTTGCAATCAGGATCATTCTTGCTGACAACGCTGACGTTTCACCTCCAACTCTTTAGTTTCATGATTTCCAGCTCTTCTAGGGAACCCTTGTTTTCACTTGAAACATTGAGGATTTCGTCCTTTTAGGGGACCTGCATGCATTTTAGGAAAATGTTCTTAAAACCAAAGAGACTGCAAAGGAGCTCTTTATATCTTACTGTAACTTCTCTGTACTTTGCTGTACAGAGAAAAAATCTGTGTATTTGTGCACTTAATAGAGTAGAACAAGATACAGTCCATCTCACCTCAATCTATTTAGTTTCATGTTTTGCATTACTTCTTGGAAACCCTTGTTTTTACTCGAAAACACTGAGATTTATGGACTTTCATGGGACTTGCCTGCGACTTCAGTGAAAACTCTGAAAACCAAACAGATCTCAAAGGAGCTCTTTATATCTTACTTTAACTTCTCTGTATGTTGTGGTAAACAGAAGAAATCTCTGTATGTTGTACACTTAATGGAGTAGAACAAGATACCTGTCCATATCACTTCCATTCTTTAGTGTCATGATTTCCAGAAATCTTTAAAACCCATGTTTTCATCAAAACACTGAGGATTTTGAAATTTCAGTACACTTGCCAGCGTTTTGAGTGAAAATGCTCTTGAAACCAAAACAGACTACAAAGGAGATCTTTATATCTACTATAATTCTCTGTACTTTGCTGTACAGAATAGAAATCTCTGTGTTTACTTATTGGAGTAAAACAGGATCCTGTTAATCTCACCTACAGCTCTTATTTTCTTGATTTTCATAACTTCTTGGAAATCCTTGTTTTCACTCAAAACACTGAGGATTTCATCATTCAGGGGCCTTGCCTGCGTTTCCGGTGAAAACGCTCTTGAAACCAAACAGACTACATAGAGATTGTTATATCTTACTGTAACGTCTCTTTAATTTGCTGTACAGAGAAGAAATCTGTATGTTGTAAACTTAATGGAGTAGAACAGGATATCTGTCCATCTCACCTCCAGCTCTTTAGTTTCATGATTGCCAGAATTCTTGGAAACCCTTGTTGTCACTCGAATGAATGAGGATATCAGCCTTTCAGGGCACTTTCCTTCGTTTTCAGCAAAAATGCTCTTGACACCAAACAGACTGCAAAGGAGCTCTTTATATCCACTGTTCTCTCTGTACATTGCTCTAGAGAGAAGACATCTATTATATTGTACACTTAATGGGGAAGTACAGGATACCTATCTATCTCACTTCCAACTCTTTGGTTCATGATTTTCAGAATTCTTGGACACCCATATTTTCATCCAAACACTGAGGATTTCGACCTTTCAGGGGACTTGCATGTCTTTTCAGTGAAAACACTCTTGAAATCAAACGGACTGCAAAGAGCTCTTTTACCTTACTGTAACTTCTCTGTACTTTGCTGTTAGAGAAGACATCTCTGTATGTTGTACACTTAATGGAGTAGAGCAGGATATCTGTCCATCAATCCTCCAGCTCTTTTCTTTCATGATTTCTAGCACTTCGTGGAAACCTTTTTTTTTTGACTCGAAACACTGAGGTTTTGGCCTTTCAGGGGCCTTTCCTGCATTATCAGTGAAAACGCTCCTGAAACCAAAAGAACTGTGAAGGAGCTCCTTATAACTTACCGTAACGTCTCTGTATTTTGCTGTACTGAGAAGAAATCCCTCTATGTTGTGTGCTTAATGGAGTAGAACAGGATATCTGTCCATCTCAATTCCAGTTCTTAAGACATGATTTTTAGCACTTCCTATTAAGATTTGTTTCATTCAAATTCCTGCGAATTTCTGATTTTGAGGCCAAATGCCAGCATTTTCAGCGAGAACGCTCCTGAAATCAGACTCCAAAGGAAAGTTTATATCTTACTGTAATTTCTCTGCACTTTGATGTTTACAGATGAAATCTCTCTATTTCGTACACTTCATGAGGAAGAATAGGATAGTTGTCCATCTCACAGCCAGCTCTCAAGTCATGATTTCTAGTATTTCATATTAACGCTTGTTTCGTTCATGTTCCCATGGATTTCGGCCTTTCAAGCGAATGACCAGTGTTTTCAGCACGAAGGCTCCTGAATCCAAACAGATTCCAATATAGCAGTTTATATCTTACTGTAACTTCTCTGGACTTTGATGTTTAGAGATGAAATTTCGCCTTGTTGTACATTTCATGGAGTAGAATAGGATACCAGTCAAACTCACCTCCAGCTCTAAGGTTCACGATTTCCAGCACTTCTTAGAAACCCTTGTTTCATTCAAATTCCTGCTGACTTTGACCTTTCAGGGGAACTTCCAGTGGTTTTCATCGAGAAACCTCTTGAATCGAAACAAGCTCCAAAGGAGCAATTTATAATTTAATGTAACTTATCTGTAATTTGATGTTTAGAGATGAAATCTCTCTATGTTGTACATATCATGGAGTAGAATTGGATAGCTGTCAATATCTTAAGTCATGATTTCTAGCATTTTTATTAACTCTTGTTTCATTCAAATTCCTTTGGATTTCGGATTTTATGATAAACTGCCAGCGTTTTCAGTGAAAACACTCCTAAATCCAAAAAAATACTCCAAAGCTGTTTATATCCTACTTACCTTCTCTTTTTTGATGTTTAGAGATGAAATCTCTCTATGTTGTACACTTCATGGAGTAGAATAGGATATAAGTCCATCTCACCTCCAGTTCTTAAGTCATGACTTCTTGCAGTTCTTATTAACCATTTTTTACTTTGTATTTTACTTTATTTTTTTTACTTCATTTTCCTGCAGATTTCGGACATCATGCAAATAAACAGTGTTTTCAGCCAGAATGCTCCTAAATCCAAAGACTCCAAAAGAGCAGTTTATATCTTACTGTAACTTCTCAGTACTTTCATGTTTAGAGATGAAATCTCTCTATGTTGTACACTTCTTATATTAGAAAAGGATATAAGTCAATCTCACCTCCAGCTCTTAAGTCATGATTTCTAGCGCTTGTTATTAACCCTTGTTCCATTCAAATTCCTGCGTTTGTCTGCCTTTAGGGTGAACTTCCAGCATTTTCAGCCAGAAACATCCTGAAACATTTTCATCCAGAAACATCCTGAATCCAAATAGACTCCAAAAGAGCAGATATAAATCTTACTGTTAACTTCTCTGTACTTTGATGTTTAGAGATGAAATCTCTCTATATTGTACACTACGTGGAGTAAAATAGGATCAAAATCCAACTCACTGCCAGGTCTTAAGTCATGAATTCTAGCACTTGTTATTAACACCTTTTTCATTCCAATTAGAGCGGATTCAGGCCTTTAAGGCAATTGCTAGTGTTTCCAATAAGAAAGTTCCTGAATCCAAACAAACTCAAAATCAGCTCTGTATATCTTACTTAACTACTCTGTACACCGATGTTCAGGGATGAAATTTCCCTATTTTCTACACTTCATGGAGTAGAATAAGATATAAGTCCATCTCACCTCCAGCTCTTCAGTCATTATTTAGCACTTGATATTAACCCTAATTTCATTCCAATTCCTGTGGAATTCGGCCTTTAAAGGAGAATTGCCATCATTTTCAGCAAGAATGCTCCCGAGATGAGATGGACAGGTATCCTTTAATATTCCATTAAGTGTACAACATAGAGAGATTTCTTCTCTTTACAGCAAAGTACAGAGAAGTTACAGTAAGATCTAAAGAGCTCCTTTCCAGGCTGTTTGGTGTCAAGAGTGTTTTCACTGAAAACGCAGGCAAGTCCACTTAAAGTGTGTAATCCTCAGTGTTTCGAGTGAAAACAAGGGTTTCCAAGAAGTGATGGAAATGATGGAACTAGGAGCTCTAGTTGAGATTGACTAGATCCTGTTCAACTCCATTAACTGTACAACATAGAGATTTCTTCTCTGTACACCAAAGTAGAGAGAAATTACAGTAAGATAGAAAGTGCTCCTTTGCAGTGTGTGGTTTCATGTGATATTTCGCTGAAAATGAAGGCAAGTCCTCTGAAAAACTGTAATCCTGAGCGTTTCGAGTGAAAACAAGGGTTTCCTAGAAGCGTTGGAAACCATGAAACTAAAGAGTTGGAGGTGAGATGGACAGGTATCCTGTTCTACTCCATTAAGTGTACAACATACAACAATTTCTTCTCTTTGCAGTAAAGTACAGAGAAGTTACAATTAGATATAAAGTGTTCCTTTGCAGTCTGTTTGGTTTCAAGAGCATCTTCACTGAAAATGCAGGCAAGCCCCTTAAAAGGCCAAAATCACCAGGATTTTGCATGAAAGCAAAAGTTTACATGAAGTGTTAGATATCATGAAACTAAACAGGTAGAGGTGAATTGGACAGGTATACAGTTCACCTCTATTAATTGTACAACACACAAAGATTTCTTCTCAATACAGCAAAGTACAGAGGAGTTTCAGTAAGATATAAAGTGCTCCTTTGCAATCTGTTTGGTTACATGTGTGTTTTCACTGAAAATGCAGGCAAGTCCCCATAAAGGCTGAAAGTCTCAATGTCTCGAGTGCACACAAGGGTTTCCAAGAAGTGCTAGATATCATGAAACTAAAGAGCTGGAGGTGAGATGGACAGGTACCCTGTTCTACTCCATTAAATGTACAACATACAGAGATTTCTTCTCTTTACCACAATATACAGAGAAGTTACAGTAAGATATAAAGAGCTCCTTTGAGATCTGTTTGGTTTTCAGAGTTTTCACTGAAGTTGCAGGCAAGTCCCATGAAAGTTTTAATCCTCAGTGTTTCCAGTCTCTATTCCAGCAGTTGTTTCATGATTTCTAACACCTCTTGGAAAAGTTTGTTTTCATGGAAAATCCTGAAGATTTCAGCCTTTCAGTACACTTAGGTGCATATTCAGCGAACATGCCCATGAAAACTTACAGGCTCCAAAGGAGCTCTTTATATCTTACTGTGTCTTCTCATCACTTGTCTGTGCATAGAAGCATTCTTTATCTTCTACACTTATTCAGTAGAAGATGATACACAACCATCTATGTTGCAGCAGTTTAGTTTCAGGATTACCACATTGGTAAAGCTTCTGAGGATTTCATGCTTTCAGTACACTTAGGTGCATATTCAGCAAAAATTCTCCTGAAACCAAAGAGACTCTACAGGAGTTCTTTATATCTTACTGTATATATCTGCACTTGTCTGTGAATAGGAGATATCTCTGGATCCTGTAGACTTACTGAAGTAGAAGATGAAACGCACCATCTCTATTCTAGCAGTTTAGTTTCATGATTTCCAACATTCTTGGACAAGTTTGTTGTCATGGAATATCCTGAGTATTTTAGCACTTTGGTATACCTAGCAGTATATTAAGCGTAAACGGTCTTGAAAACCTAACAGATTCCAAAGGAGCTCTTTATAGTCTACCTTTTCTTCTTGTCACTTGCCTATGCATAGAAGCAATCTCTAGATTGTACACTTATGCAGTAAAAGATGATACCTTACCATCTGTGTTCCAGCAGTTTAGTCTCACGATTTCTAACATCTTGGACAAGCTGTTTTCATGGAAATTCCTGAGGATTTTGGCCTTTCAGTATACTTAGCTGCCTTTAAAGCAAAAACAGCATGAAACCTAACAGACTCCAAAGGAGCTCTTTATATCTCACCTTTTCTTCTCATTACTTGTCTGTGCATAGAAGCAACCTGTATCTTCTAGCTTATGCACCAGAAGATGATACACAGCCATCTTTATTCCAGCAGTTTAGTATCATGATTTCCAACACTTCTTGGAAAAACTTGTTTTCATGGATTCCAAAGAAGCTCTTTTTATCTTACTTTTTCTTCTCATCACTTGCCTGTGCATAGAAGCATTCTGTATCTTGTACATTTAGCTTGTACACTTATGCAGTAGAAGATGATACCTTACCGTCTGTGTTCCAGTTGTTTAGTATCAACATTTCCAACATCATTCTACTTCGGGTGCCCAACCAGTGTGCTTAAGTGTGGGCATCCCTCAGACATGCCCCCAACCACTCCCTCTGAAACCCACCACCACTAGGCAGGTACTGTGCTTCATTGTATCGGTTCAGATGCCACCAGCACAAATGAGCATGGGGCGTCACTTGGACATGCTTCCCAGCCACTCCCTCTGAAGCCCACCACCCGCTACCCAGCCCACCAAACGCTACCCTAGTACCTTGCCACACCATGCTCTTCAGGTGCCCAACCAGTGCACATCAGCACGAGGAATCCCTCAGACACACCTCCCAGCCACTCCTTCCGAAGCCCGCCACCCACTACCACTACCCAGCCAACCACCCGATACCCAGTACCACATCACATTGTGCCAATTCGGGCACCCAAAAAGTGTGCATCAGTATGGAGCATCTCTCGGACACACCTCCCAACCACTCCCTTGAATCCTGCCATTTGCTACCCAGCCCGGCACCCGCTACCCAGGTACCGCACCACATCATGCCAATTTGGGTGCCCAACCATTGTGCATCAGTGCAGGGTGTACCTCAGACATAACTCCCAGCCACTCCCTTTGAAGCCAGCCACCCGCTACCCAGGTACCACGCCATATCATGCCACTTCAGGTGCACAACCAGCACGCATCTGTGCAGGGTGTCCTTTGGACATGCATGCCAGCCACTCCCTATGAAGCCCGCCAACAGCTACCTAGCCCGGCACCTGCTACCCAATACCATGCCACATCGTGCTACTTTGGGCACCCCAATAACACGCATCAGCTCGGGGCATCTTTCAGACATGCCTCTCAGTCACTCCCTGAAGCATACCAACATCTATGCAGGTACTGCACCACATCTTGCCTTTGGGCGCCCAACCAGTGCACATCAGCGCGGGGCATCACTCGGACACACCTCCCAGCCATTCCCTCTGAAGCCCGCTACCCACTACCTAGGTACTGTACCACATCATGCCACTTTGGGACCCAACCAGCACACATCTGCGTGTCGTGTCCCTGAGACATTCCTTCCAGCCTCCCTTGCTATGCCACCACCCAACCCAGGTACAATGTCACATGGTGACATTTTGGGCACCCACCCAGCATGCAACAGCACATGCAGACACTACTCAGACACTACTCCCAGCCACCCCCTCTGTATCCCGCCACCCACTACCCAGGTACCATGCAACATTGTGCCACTTTGGGCGCCCAACCAGCTAGCATCAGCATGGGTCGTCCCTTGGACACACCTCCCAGCCACTCCCTCTGAAGCCCGCCAACCACTACCAACCTGCCACCTGCTACCCAGGTACTCCCCACATCGTGCCACTTCGGGCACCAACAAGCGTGCATCAGAGCGGGGCATCCCTCCGACACACCTCTGGGCTACTCCTTCTAAAGCCTGCCACCCAGTACTCAGCCCATTACCCGCTGCACAGGTACTGGGCTACATCGTGCCACATTGGGTGCCCAACCAGTGCGCAGCAACACAGAGCGTACCTCGGACATGCCTCCCAGCCACTCCTGCAGCCCACCACCTGCTACTCAGCCCGTGACCTGCTACCAGGTACTGCTCCACATTGTGCTACCACGGCACCTGCACTGATAAACACTATAAGCAGAATCTCAGCTGTACATGAAAACACTAAAATTCATTTATGGAAGTAAAAATGAAATTGTGGGCAAATATAAACAACAAACAAATCAAAGCTTGGAAAGTACTGACAGCAGATACACACACACATGAAAAATACTCTAGATTAAAAGTTATCAATGTATATCAAGTACAAGTATAGAAAGCACAGAAACTCAACACCACAGTAACTCAGACACAAACTGGAAAAAGTCATAAGCTGTCTTCTGGAGAAACTTGGAATTGGGGTTTGCATATCAGAGGATTCCATATATGTAAGGCCTCCTACAGAGACTCAAATTTAACAGTCTATTGGCTCCTTCAGTGGTAGACTGCAGAGAGGATCTGCAGAATATCAGGGCTGACATTCCAGTCCAGAAGCGCAGGTGCGGCTGTGCGACAACAGCTGAGACAAGGAAAGGACTACTTCCCCAAACAACCCACAGAAACAAGAAGCAATTCAGACAGAAAAACAATAACCACAAACGTGTACTCTACAACATGTCAACTAATACCCGAGCAGCAGTCACTCAATACGTAGAACAAGTCCAAAGAGAAAACATGGGAAGGAAGAACAGTACAAACACACAAGCAGCCCAAAGGGAAGCAATTCTTCACCGAAGGATAAACAATCTCCTGAAACCAACAAGGAGGACTTTGAAGAATTGGAAAATATGATAGATAAATAATTCAGACACATCATGATAAAAAACAAATAATTAGATAAGAGAAGTAGAAAAATACAAAAAAAGAATGCAGCAAAATGAACATTACAATTGTCGAACAGAAGAAAGAGATTGAAACAAAATAAGAAACTGAAGGAGGTACAGTTTATAAAAGGAGCAATAGAAGATGTCAAAAATGCAGAGAAAAACCATGAAAGCAGAATAGAAGAAATTGAAGAAAGAATTGAAGAATGAATCAGCACACTAGAGGATACAGAAATGGAGAGAATGAAGAGAAAAAGAGAGAAAGTAAGACAGAAGAAAAAAATCAGAGATCTATTGGATACTTTAAAGAACGGAAATATAACAATAATCGGAATCCCAGAAGGAGAAAAGAAAGACATAGGAAATGAATGTCTTTTTAAAGCAATAATGGAAGAGAACTTCCCAAATCTGAAAAACAAAATGAAAATAGAAGTACAGGAAGCAAAAAGAACACCAAACTACTTTAATGGGAAGAAACAAAAAAACTACAGCCAGGCACATCATTGTAAAACTTCCAAGAACCGAAGATAAAGAAAAAGTAGTGAGAATGACTAGAGAGAAAAAACAGATAACCTACAAAGGAAAACCCATTAGGCTGACCTCAGATTTCTCAGAAGAGACTTTCCAAGCAAGGAAAGAATGGAGCCACATCTTCAAAAAACTCCAAGACAAAAAGACATACAGTTTTTGAATACGCTACCTTGCAAAGCTGTCCTTCTTCTATGAAGGAAAAATTAGAATCTCCTCAGACAAACAATGTTTCCAGAAATTTGCTACCACCAAACCCCCACTACAAGAAATCTTGCAAGAAGTCTCAAGTACAAAGCCCTCAGAAGAATCAATAGAACGAACATAACAAGAAACTAAGGGAACCTTAAAATGTCTACCAGAAAACCAACTCTAGAACCCCAAACATCAATAATCACTCTAAATGTTAATGGTCTTAATTCAGCATAAAGAGACACAGAGTAGCGGACTGGATCAAAAGGCAGAACCCAACTTTCTGCTGCCTCCAAGAAACACATCTAATCTCCAAAGACAAGCATAGACTGAAGGTAAAAGGATGGAAAACAACCTTACAAGCAAACGGCCCCCCCCAAGAAAGGCAGGGGTAGCCATTCTCATAGCAGACAAAGCAGATTTCAAAATTAAAAAAAAGTAACAAAGGATAAAGATGGTCACTACCTAATAGTTCAGGGTACAACCCACCAGAAAGACATAACATTATCAACATATATGCACCAAACGAGGGAGACCAAGATTCATAAGGCAGCTACTAGCAGAACTGAAAACAAATATTGATGAAAACACATACGTAGTAGGAGACTTTAACACCCCCACTCACACCAGAGGGCAGAGCAACAAAACAGAAACCAAACAAAGACACGAAAGCTTTAAAAGAACACCTAGACTAAATGGAACTCATAGATATATATATAGGACACTGTACCCCCAAGGAAAAGAATACACATTCTTTTCAAATGCACATGGATCCTTCTCTAAAATTGACCACATACTAGGACACAAGACAAATTTGAATAAATATAAAAAATTAAAATTATACCAACCTTTTTCTCAGATCATAAAAGCATCAAACTAGAAATTAACAATGAAGAGAAAGCAAGAAGTGTGGCCAATACTTGGAGACTAAACAATATGCTACTAAACGAAGAATGGGTAATTGAAGAAGTTAGAGAAGAAATCAAAACCTACTTCAAAATGAATGAAAAGAAGACACAACTTTTCAAAATCTCTGGGACTAAGCAAAAGCATATCTAAGAGGAAGGTTCATAGCAATACAGGTCCATATCAAAAACAAAGAAGCTATACAAAGAAAAAAACCTCATCTCTCAACTCAAAAAACTAGAAAAAGAACAACAGGAAAAGCCAAAACCCAGCAGAAGACAAGAAATAATAAAAATCAAAGAAGAAATAAATAGCCTGGAAACCAAAAAGACTATCCAGAAGATCAACAAAACGAAGAGCTGGTTCTTTGAAAAAATAAATGAAATTGATAAACCTCTTGCAAAGCTCACAACGGAAAGAAGGGTAAACACTCAAATAAGCAGAATCACAAATGAAAAAGGAGAAATTACTACAGACACAAAAGAAATCCACAGGATAATCAGAGACTACTATGAACACCTATATGGAAACAAGTATAACAACTTGGATGAGATGGACAGATTCTTGAAAAAATAAAACCAACCAAAATTGAAAAAAGAAGAAATAGAAAACCTAAATAATCCAATCACAAGCATTGAAATTGAAGCAGTCATAACCCTCCCTAAAAACAAGAGCCCAGGCCAGATGGATTTGCAAATGAATTCCACATGACATTTAAAGAGGAAATAACACCTACTCTACTAAAACTCTTCCAAAAAATTGAGAAAGAAGGAAAGCTTCCAAACACATTCTATGAAGCAAACATTACACTCATACTGAAACCAAATAAGGACAGCACCAAGAAAGAAAACTATAGACCAATTTCCCTAATGAACACGGATACAAAAATTTCAAACAAAATCCTAGCAAATAGAATCCTACGATGCTTAAAAAAGCATTATTCACCATGACCAAGTGGGATTTATCCCAGGGGCACAAGGATGGTTCAAATCTGGAAAACAATTAATATACATCAACAAGAAGAAAAACAAAAACCACATGATCATATCAATAGATGCAGAGAAAGCATTCAACAAAATTCAGCACCCATTTATGATAAAACCCTTGAAAAACTGGGGATCAAAGGAACATACCTCAACATAATAAAAGCCATCTATGACAAACCTACAGCAAACATCACCTTAAATGGGGAAAAACTAAAACCTTTCCAGTTAAGGTCTGCAACCAGGCAAGGATGTTCACTCTCTCCACTACTTTTTAATATTGTACTGGAAGTTCTAACCAGGGCAATAAGGCAAGAGAAAAACCATAAAAGGGATACAAATAGGAAAAGGGAACTGAAGCTATCGTTATATAGCTGAACTGAAACCGTAGAACAGTTCAGTAAGTTAGCTGGTTACAAAATCAACACACAGAAATCAGTAGCCTTTCTATACGCAAAAAGCCAAGAAGAAGAAGAAATTTTAAAAGTCATCCCATTCACCATCACACCCAAAACAATTAAATACCTGGGAGTAAACCTAACAAAACATGTGAAAGATCTATACAAAGAAAACTTTAAAATACTGTGAAAAGAGATAGAGGAAGGCATATGGAAATGGAAAGACACCCTCTGCTCATGGATTGGAAGAATTAAAATCATCAAAATGACCATCCTTCCCAAAGCAATTTACAGATTCAATGCAATCCCTATAAAAATTCCAACAACATTCTTTAAAGAGATAGAAAAAGAATTCCATAAGTTCATATGGAATAACAAAAGACTCGAATATCAAAAAGCCTCCTAGCCAAAAAAGCAGAGAATGGAGGCCTAACTATTCCAGACTTGAAGTTATACTACAAAGCCATAATAATTAAAACAGCATGGTGCTGGTACAACAACAGACAAGCAGACCAATGGAACAGAATTGAGTGCCTGGAAATAAAACCACACATGTATAGTCAACCAATATTTGAACAAAGGAGGCAAAAATTTACATTGGAACAAAGATAGTCTCTTCAATAAATGGTGCTAGGATTATTGGACTAAAACCTGCAAAAAAAATGGACCAAGACAACATCCTCACACCATGCACAAAAAGCAACTCAAAATGGATAAAAGAGGTAAACGTCAGACCCGAAACCATAACATACATAGAAGAAATCCTGGGCAAAACCCTTCATGAATTACAATTCAGAAATCCCTTTCTAGAAACATCTACAGATAGCAAAAGAATGAAGGAAAACATAAGCAGATGGGACTACATCTAATTAAAAAGCTTTTGTACAGCAAGAGACAACAGAAAAAAACTAAGAGAAGCCCATCAGAATGGGGAAAAAATTTTGCCCTCCACAAGAGTGATAAAGGTTTAATAACGAAAATCCACAAGGAACTTACACAATTAAACAAAAACAAAGCAAGAAACCCAATCAAAAAATGGGGAGAACTAAAAAGACACTTTTCCAAAGAGGAAATACAAATGGCCAAAAGGCACATGAACAATTGTTCAATGTCGCTAGCAATAAGGGAAATGCAAATCAAAACCACAATGAGATACCACTTTACACCAGTGAGAATGGCCCGCATTAAAAAAAAACAGGCAACAAGTGCTGGTGTGCATGTGGAGAGAAAGGAACGCTCTTACACTGCCAGTGGGAATGTAAACTGGTCGAGCCAATATGGAAAGCGGTGTGGAGGACCCTCAAACAAATGAAAATGGAACTACCCTTTGATCCAGCAATCGCTCTTCTGGGAATCTACCTACCCAAGGAGACCTCGGTATGGGTACAAAGGGACACCTGCGCCTGTATGTTTATTGAAGTACAAGGACATGGAAACATCCCAAATGCCCCAGAACAGATGAGTGGTTGAAAAAGATGTGGTATAGATAGATAGATAGATAGATAGATAGATAGATAGATAGATACGTACACACATGACACACACAATGGAATATTACTCATCAATTAAAAATGACAAATTAGATGAATTTATGATAACATGTACACATCTAGAAGAAATCATAGTAACAGAAACAAGTCAAAAAGATAAAGACAGACACTAAATGGTTTCACTATTATATGGGACTTGGGAAAGATAAACAAAAAGCTGCGAAAAAAGTAAAAAACAAAACAAACTTTTAAACAAACACAAAAAAGCTAACAACCAAATTAGGTACACAACTCCAGCTTGGTGGGGGGTGGGACAGAGGGGGAATGATCAGGGAGGGTGGGGGGGTGAATCCTGGGAATTACAAAGATGTCAAATTTATATCTAAATAAATTATTTGATGTTAAAAAAAGGAATTCTAAACTAGTGGCTCTCAGACTAAGAAATTGGCCTGAGATGGGAGGTTTCTGAAACTGCCAGATAACAGAGGCTTTAGAAATTATGCCTCCTCCTTACCTTTCTGTAGCTAGCAGACATGATTTTAATGGAGGCCAGCCAAACAATCCTGGAAGATCCATCATAAAGATCAAAGCAGACCACATATTTCCACTAAATGCAGAACATGTCACATCACACCAGTCAGAGCTACACTTGATATTAAAGTGGCTTTGTGCAGCAGATAGCTCTATAGCAAAAAGCAATGTGGGGGAAAGGACACTCTATTGCAAAAATGCAATAATTACTTCAGGAGGCAGAGTGTATCAGCATAAAGCCATAGTGCAGCTTGGGGTCAAGTTGATCCTAAACAAGTTAGTGGAATCCACACAGGGCCACCCAGCTCCATACTCATAGCTCCCCTCAAGATACTAGTTATTAACCACATCTTTCTACTCCGGTTCCACCTTCTGACTTACCTGGGCCCACCAGACACTCAGAGATGTGAGGGGGAAAGGAAACCAAATCCAAAATAATACCTTCTAAGGAGAAGATGGGGAAGTGGAAGACAAGCTGGGACCAATCTACCTGTGTCCATGGTTAGGTCAGTTCTTGATTTAGGGATCAATCTATTATTTCCTTGAGCAAGGTAGAAAAGAGGTGGTAGGATAATTCACAAATTTGTAAATACACCTATCTATCTATCTATCTATCTATCTATCTATCTATCTATCTATCTATCTATCTATCTATCTATCTATCTATCTATCTATCTATCTATCTATCTATCTATCTATCTATCTATCTATC